>PVJX010005037.1:0-25856 GCA_004027295.1 Dolichotis patagonum
AAATTACTGGCCCCTAATTTGTTAAAATAAGTTAACAGTAGTAAAATTGGAGGCATCTATAAGTGATTTAATCATTTATTACATAATGACATTAAGCAAACATATATGATAGGCTAGTGATATAATTCAGCCTATACCTAGCATTCATGAAGCCTTGGGTACAGAACTCAACAATGAAAGAAAAAGACTGTGGTATTTGCAGGCAAATACTGGAAAAAAATAGGTAATAATTTAAGATACGTAAAACTACAGCCAATTGATTTTTGACAAAAGTATAGAAGAATTTCAATGAAATAGAAAAATTCTTTTGGCAAATGTTGTCAGAGCAATTAAATATCCACAGGTGATGGTTGAGAGGAAAAATATCTCTAAATCTCATAACTTACTAATCAATTACTTCAAAGTGAACCTTTTAAAATGTAAAATAATAAGCTTTCAGTATAAAAAAATTAGAAAGGTCTTGAGTCTGAGATCTTATCTTGGAGTTTTTAGACATATCATGAAAACATGATTCAAATATTTTAGAAAAGATAAATTGGACTTTATTAAAATAAAAGCAAATTGAGTTCCAGAAATACACTTTGAAGGAAGAAAATAATACAGACATGAACACACCATGTGAAAATCACATATATGATGAACTCATGCCTGGAGTATATTTTTAAAAATCTCTCAAAAATTAATGTAAAACAATCCACTTAAAATGGGCAAAAGATATGAAGAGACATTTCATTACAAAGTATATTTGGATGGTAAAGAAGCACATGAAAAGATTTTCAACGTCACTAAGCATCAAGGAAATGTATATGAAAATCTCAACCATGTGCTAATGAGTCATTGCTATACATGAATCTGAAGAAATAAATTAAGGGGAAAATAATAGTGACAAAGCAAAATGCTGGGGAAGGATACAAAGAATGTAGATCTTTCACAAAGTTTGGAATTCAAAATGATACTGAGGCTTCAGAATATATAATGTCAGGCTCTCTAAAATTAAATATATGAATACCATATGACCCAGCAATTACACTACTGGACATTTATCCTGGAGAAATGAATATGTATATATACAAAAAATGAATGTAATTCTATATAGCAGGTTTAATTACAATAACCAAAAACTAAAAACAGCCCAACTGTGTTGAAATAGGTGAATAATTATGCAAAATGACTATTTGTATACTGCAAAATTGATGAAAAGGAACAAATTATTAATAAATCCATCTTAGATAAAACTAGAATATTACATACAAAGAAAACCAACTGAAATAGTCACAAACTCTATAATTATATACATGCAACTTTCTGAAAATGATATAATTATGAAGATAGGCAACATATCAATGGATGTTAGGTATTTAGAGAATATGGGAAGAGAGTTTAAGTGTGGCTACAGAGTAGTAATGTGTGTGTGACTCTTGTGACAATGGAATATTTTAACATTTTATTATGATGGTGATTACATTAATCTGCTCACAAGATAAAATGATATAGAACTTTAACTGAACATTGTACTATTTTTCATTTCCTAGTTTAGAAAGGGTACTACATTTACAAAATGATTTATTGGGGATATGGGATAACAGGTACATGAAATCACTCTGAGTTCTTTTCAGAACTCTACTGGGTGTATAATTAATTCTCTGATACATATTTTGAATACATACATTCCTTTGAATACATGTATATAATCCTTTGCAGGTAATATAATTACTTTGTATGTATTCACAACTCTATGAACATTTTATTTAGAATGCTTGAGTTTATAGCTTTGAGGAATATTTGTCTCTAAGTTTCTCTCCCTCCTCCTTTTTCTCATTTCCGCATCAACAAGTCACTACCCCTGTTTTTCTAATTTATTTTTTATTTTTTATTTTTTATTTTATTTTATTTTTTTTGTTTTTCTAATTTTTGATATCAAAGTAATATTGTCAGACAAAATATGTTGGAAAATACTTAAACACTTCTTCCACTTGCATTTTCTTGGAGATAGAATATAAAATTTCTGTAAATATTTGACACAATTCCCAGTGGAACTTATGGGCCTACCAGGTATTTTTTTCAGGAGAGTTTAAATGATATACTCAAATTCTTTAATGTCCTTAACAGTATTCATATTACCCGTCCCATCCTGGTTGAGTGTTGTTTGCTCCTGATTTTTAATGAGTTATTTTTTTTCTTTAAGATTTGGAATGTGCAAGTGCAATGTTGCCCAAAATATTGCTTTATTAGGGCTTTAAGATCTACAATGATCACTTCTGTTTCATTCCTGTCACTGATGCTTTATGTCTTCCCTCTTTATATTATTTCACTATTATTGAACGTGTATCCAATTTATTGACGTTTTTTCAAATCTTTTTATTGCTTTGATTTACTTTATGTTTCAGAGTTTTGAATATCTTTTACCTGCCCTTTTTTCATTTTCTTTTTTTTTCTTGCCCTGGGTTTACACTATTCTTCTTTATCTATTTTGTTTCGAAGCCAGAAAGTAAGGGAGAAGTGACTGTGAATATAAAAGGATGATATGCGTGATTCTTGTGAAATCTTTCTTTCTTTTTTTTTTTTTTTTTTTTTGGTACTCGAGATTGAGCTCACGACCTCACACTTGCCAGGCCACTTAGCTAAATCCCCTATGAAATCTTAAAAATATTATCTCGCTGTCAATTTTCTCTTTGTGATATTTTATTATAGTTATTGTAACAGTTATGATGAATTATCAACTAAACTGTCTTGGAAACTACCATGAAGATTAGTAAATCACAGTTCTAGACGTGTCTCCGTGGATTATAGAAGTGTGATTATAGGTATTATATATTGTTCCTGGACATTTACTCTCTGGTGCTGTTCTCCTGTTCTGCTTCCTTTCCATCATAATGTTCTGCCTTGGAGCCACTTGACCGACCGTGGACTGACTGAGTCTTATAAAATCAGGAATAATATAGACTGTCTCTTCTTTAAATTGTGGTGTTTGATAATTTGTCCCACAAACAGGAAAGTGGACTGGAACAGACATACACCAAATTACCATTTCAGGAAACAAAATGCATTTTTCCTTACAACTGCATGAGAATCTATAATGATGAAAAATATATATTTTTTAAAAAATAAAAGTAAAATAAAGATTGTCTTGATCATTTAAAATATTGAGGTAATTGATTATCTGTAGTTCTGTAAGAATGCAAATTGTAAAAGATAGCCTGCCTCCTGATAAAAAAAGATTCTGGATAGAAAGTAAACATGTATGAATAGATGTACTTTGATAAAAATGGTAAAATTGTGGTTGAATATTTTTTAAAAACATGCCTAAGTAAAAGAAAAATAATAGCAGCAAATTATAGCATACCCATCATAGTGGAAGTAAAATAATGAATAATAGCAAAATAAAGTGAAATAAATGAAAAATATGAGACTGAGAATATATAAACATTGGCGAAGAAATATTAAATACTGATTTGAAAAGTTGTTCTGGGGAAGACCTTGCGTTTTAGGATAAAATCACTTTTATTGCCATGACAAAGACAACTTGCAAGATGCATACAAACTTTAGCCAAAATAATAGTAAAGTGTTTTTAATGGCATAAATAGTATGAGTTAAACATATTTAATAATGATAAATTGACCAGATCAGCAGGAGTATATAGGTTAAAAAATTACATATTTAAGTAGTATATCTTCCAAGTGGTTAAAGGAAAATTAAAAAGAAAGTGGCATTCTTTGCAAATCATCAATAGTATTGGCAATTTAAATACATCTCTTTAAGTAATTTATACTTTATGTAGACAAAGTGGTTGGAATAATGTAGGCCCACTTAGGGTTGATGAAACGGTGCTTAGGATAAGTAAGAAGAATAAACTGGGTAACAAAAAATTATACCTGATCTTCTGAACCAGACAATCAGTGTACTTAAGTACTTTTTTGAAGTTCTCAAATTATCAAATGTGCTACATGTATTTAATATAATTGTATGTTAGGAAAAACTGCATTAAATCCTAAACTAATGTATTTGCTACAAAACTTCCCTTAACTGCTTTTGCAAATTGTTCTATTCTTCAATATGTTGGCCTTAATTTTACTTCTTGCCTGGAATTTGTCACACTGAATTTACTTTGTCCTTCATATTTCTAAACTCTGTATATCTCTGTTTTCGTACTGCATCTTCCAACCAGGTTTGAGAGAGTTTACCATTTATTCTGTTATTTAAATATCTACATCCTTAATGTCTATGATGGTACATTTCTATTTGTTCTTTTCTTGCTTTTTGACATTCATTTTCAATATCCTGATACCTTTGTTCTTTTCCTTCCAACCATTAATTATTAAAGTTTCTCAGGGCACCATCATCTTAGACTCTTGTCTCATTTGTCCTATGTCTTCTAAGATATTTTGTTCAAATATATGCCTTCATTTCTATCAAAAGCTATCAAGTCTTCCCCAGTATCTCAGTGCTCCTGAACATTTTTGCTTGAATATTTTCAATGAATTCAGACTCAACAGAAATAAGCTACAAATCACAGTTAGTTTTCTGACCTGACTCTTCCAGTAATATACCATCATTCAGCCAGTTGTTCTAAAAGTTGAAAATGCAGAATATATGTTCACTCATTCATACCATTGAACTCTCCTCAAGTTCTAATCAGTCATCATGTTCTATCTGGTATCCTTTTTGGCTGTCTCTAACTTTACCATTCCTATATTTTCTTTTTGCTAACAGTCTAGTCAAATTATATTGTCTCATATACTAAAATTGTCCTAATAAAATTGTGTGTGTAGAATTTTCTCTTACCCTGTTTTAATCCATTCTTACAGATCTATTCAGGCTTGTACATTTTCAGTAAAATTAGATTATCTAAAATACATACTAAATACCTTTTGGTGGCTTTGCAATGTATTTAATAGAAACTCCAGGGCCTTTAGTGTTGCTGAAAAGGAAGCCACCTCATAATTGCCACTCTGTTTCTCTTGAGACTCTCCACTTACTCATTGTGGTTCTGTCCGCTCATTCACATAGTCTAGCTATGGAGAACTTTTTTCAGATTTTGAATGATTTCCTGGCTTTTTCCCTCAACCTATAGTATGCTCTGCCTGTCTCTCTTAACCCAGGCAACTACTACTTACCCTTTAGTTATACAGTTAAGTAATTTTATAAAATTTGTATTACATTCATATACTTATAAAAATCCTGTATCTGCATAGTTATAAACATTGTGAGGATGACATTATTTATAATACACAAAAAGTCCATAGTGTAACATACAGGTTTAATTAATGTTTGAATGAATTAAAGGAGAGACAATTCACAATATCATGCATCTGTTGTTGTACCAATGTAATGGGGTGGTAAAATATTGTTGTGAATATATACCTAATAGCATGCAGGGCTCTGTCTAATTTTGTATAAAATATTCTCTTAAAACTTTTTATTAATTTATAATGACTTCTATTATCTCTACCGAAAACTTGTATTTCCATATATTATTAGAAAAAAAAATATATATATACAGATTTCTGAAGTTCCTGGAAGTCAAATGATGATTAATGACAGTGATATTGGATATAGGTTTGTTCATTAATTCATTTAAAAAATACATTTGGACAACTGGGTGCAATTTTTAAAATTTTGTACCATTTTTAAAATACTAAAGCACACAAAGAACTTACACTGTGGGCAACATAGTCTAGTGAGAAAGAGCATCATTTGGTCAACCGGTCAATAATTTGTTACCAAGTATTTAAAGTACTATAAAGAAAATACAATGCCCCAAAGAAAGAAAAAATGATCAAGGTCAGGGAATAATTATTTTAAAGCGTGAAATACAGAAAAGGCCTTCTGAGGAGTTGACATTTAAGGAGAGAACAGGAAGACAGTAATGAGAGTTGCCATATATATGGGAGAAAAAACTAATGAAAATATACTTGGTGAGAATTAATTTGGCATATTTTAAGAAAAATAAGGAAAATGAAGAAAATATGTACAGGACAGTATGGAAGAAGAGAAAACAAGAAGTGGCATACAATTCAGCGTCTTTCAAGCGATGATAAGGCCTTTTATCCTAAAGGTGACGAGGAAACAGTGAAGGGATTTGTGACATGTCTGTACATGTGTTTACAAAATATCCTTTGGATGACTTAATCTAGGGTGTAGAGTACAGCAAAATGAATTAATGAAACCAAGATTTTCTATCTTTTCTTGGTTTAACTAACAGAGAAATACTGATTTCTTTTTATCTTTTTTTAATTTTAAAGAAAACAAAACAAAACAAAACAAAACAAAACAGAACAAAGCAAATCAGAATAGAACATGCAAGCAACACAAGACTTCAAAACAAGACAACAGGAAATCAACAGTGGCTACCATAATGTCTCTTGTTTTCTTTCAAATAGTTGTCCATATCTTCACACACAACAATATCAAACATAATGAAATAGTATAAAATCAATCAAAACAATGAAAACATTACAGGACTTCAACACCAGATAGTAGCAAATGAACAATGGTTTCTATAATGTCTCATTTTCTTCAAACAGTTGTCCATACTATCACACATAATAAAATCAAGCAAAACACAACAGAATAAAACCAATTAAACAAACGAATGAAAACATTACAGGACTTCAAAACAAGATAATAGGAAACCAACCATGAATATCATAATACATCTCATTATGTTCAAAATAGTTGCCCATACCATCAGACACAGTAAAATATAACAAAACAAGACAGAGCAAAAACAAGCCTAACAAAATTGTGAAAACAATACAAGAATTTAAACCAAGAAGGTAAGAAATTAAGTGTCACTACCTTCTCCTCCCAGGTGTTTCTTCCCCTATCACTTTTATAATATACATTGTGCTTTTTTGTTCCCTCTAACTCCTTCTGTTTTTTATGCTAAGGTTCACCCATACGAGTTCAAACTGTTTCACTCATGAACATGATCTCCAGTTGCATCCATTTACCTACAAGAACCTCAAGATTATTCTACTTTATAGTTGGGTAGCTTTCCATGGTCTGAAAGTACCATATCTTTCTGTTCCATTCTGTGATTGATGAGCAGGTTACCCTTGCTTTTTTTCTGATCTCCTATTGTATGGAACAATTGTTTTCTCTCCTTTGATTTTCAGTCTATAAATTTCCTTTCAAGTTAAATGTGTTTCTTTTTTCAAAAAATTTATTAATTTGAAGATAGTAAAATACAACAGAACAGGATTGAATAAAACCAATTGAGACAGTGTAGTGCAATTGGTACAGAACTTCACAACAAATTTCCGGGATAACAGTAATAGGTACCGTAGTATATCTCATTATCTTCACAATAGTTGTTCTTTCAATCAGGTATAGCAAAATCAAAGGAAATACAGGATATTATAGAACTTATCAAAACAGAATACTGAATAGAGCAATACCATTCATCAGGACAAAGCAAAACGGTGATAAAAATATTTGCCTTCAAAGAGATAGTAGAAGGAAATCCTCCTTATTTGCTATACTACACATGGTCAACCCCCCAAGAGATGCTCAGATCTCTGGTTCCCACTTGCTAACGGGGTGGGGGTAGTGGGATGTTTGATTCTCAGCCCACGCGCCAGTAGACTCACAGCCACTTACCAGGGTGGCAGGCTGATTGCTCGGTTTCCCAGTGCCCTAAGTTCCAACATGGCACAGATCTCAGGAGATGCTGCTTCCTCTCGCCCTGGGGTGGCCATGGCTTGCCAGACCACAGCCACGAACCAGGGCGGAGTGCTTGCTCGGTTTCCCAGCGCCCTAAGTTCCATCATAGTGCATATCTCAGGAGACCCTGAGATACTGATTTCTTTAAGTTTAATGATCTTTAAATTTTTATCACCTTAACACATTTTACATGGATTTGAAAGAAAATTGTGTGGGAATCCATGTTACATGTCCAGTCTTATTGTCATGTGGGTTCAATGAAATTTGTCTCAGACATCTTTTCCCTCGTCAGTTGCTGACTGGGTTTGGTATGATATTTTTCTGTGAAATAAAGATAACGTATAAAATCAATTATTTTCCGTCTTTAATCAATCCTTAACATAGGAACCTATTTCCAAATTTTTCTGTAACTTATAATCATATAGGAATAAGCTGGTATTGATTAATACCTTAGAATTTCTATAACTGATCACTTTTTAAAAAGCATGATTTTTTCTTTTACTAAGATGGATGTTCATGATAAATAAAATTATATATGTCAAATTGAAGAAAATGCTCTATGTTATTGGGCAATAGTCAGTTGCCACAGTGCTCAGTGATGGCATGAAGAGAAATAAGTAACATGGTAATAAATATCTATTCTCTTGAAATGTTTACAGTTACTGCATACAATTGTCAGAATTGTTCAGGACATATATTCTTTACATATGAAGTTTTATAAATTAACTTTAAGGAAGTGATACAGTATTACATTTTAACTCTTTAAGTAAATCATTATAAGTGCTCCAAAGCACTGTAATATTTTTCAGTAGTGTTATTGAGTCATAACTGGCATGTAAAAAACTATCAACATTTCAAATGTACAACTTGACTCGTCATGATGCCTATTTGTATATCTATGAAGCACAATAATGTTAGAAGATATATACACCATCCAAAAGTATCTTCATGACCTTTTGCAACCAATCTTCGTTCATCATCCTTACATTCTCTAGACAATTAATAATCTAGAGATTTATCTGCATGTTATAGTGGTTTATGTAGGTGAAATCATATGGTATATACTTCTGTTGTCTAGTTTATTGTGGTTAGCATAGTAATTTTGTAATTGGTGTGGATGCATGATTAATTTCTCTGTCCTTTTCATGGCAAAATAATATTCCTTTATTTATCCAGTCAGATAATGATCAACATTGCTTGTATATAGTATGGAGTTAGCACAAATATAACTGCTATGAATATTCTTGGAATTTTATTGGTGGCCATATGAGTTTTATGTATATAAATACAACTAGTAGATTTCATTGCTTTCAGAGTAGAAAGGGTGGTTATTATGTATATTTTAAATTTTTTAAGAAGTTGCCAAAATGGTATTCAGAGTAGGTTTTACCATTTTTTTAAATGTTGATCACTAGTGTTTGAGAATCCAATTTGTAAAAACCATGAACAGTTTGCATATACTTTTTATCTTTTTTTTTTTTTTATCGGTACCAGGGATCGAACTCATGACTGCCTGCTTGCAAGTCAGGCACTTACGCCACTGAGCTAAATCTCCAGCCCCAGTTTGCATATATTGTGAAAAAGCTTAATAGATATCAGGAAATAGTTGTTATTTTATTAGCAACAAAAATCACAGGCCTTTAAAATACTATTATTACTTACACACTATAAACATAAGTGAAAATAGTTGCATTTAAAGTAGACATTAATGATGAAAAGTTGTAATTTTTAAAATCCCTGTTAACAGATATCTACATTCTATCCATTGATATTTAAACTTATGTTTAGACTACTTGCTGTAGACCAAAAGCTCCATAAAAGGTGTAGGAACCATGTTTGTTTTAACCATCACCAGTGCTTGATACAGTGAGTTGCATAAAGCAAGTTCTACAGAATGTGGAAATTAACAGAATAGAGATTTTAAGTACTGCACTATACATTAGGATATTACAATGGACAGAGTAAATGTGAGTTCTACTGTGAAGAACTGATACTGGGATGATTGTGGTGATGCATGCCTACAATCCCATCCCTGAGGAGGCTGAGGATGTTAGGAATCCTATGAGTTAAAGGCCATCCGGGTTCGCATAGTGAGTTCAAGACCAGCCTGAACTATATAGCGTGGACCTGTTTCAAAAATACGAACTAAATGTATAGCAGGAAATCCATTTAAACCAATGAAATTAGATGAGTTTTGCCATGTTAACTTTGGGGTGCCTGAGATATATCTATATCTATATCTATATCTATATCTATATCTATATCTATATCTATATCTATATCTATATCTATATCTATTATATATATATATGTATATATATTGTAAAATTTGAATGAATATATACTAGATTCCATATCTATAGCTAAGTAGTCACAAGATAAACAGACACATAAACAAATGCATACATATATGTAAATGTATGTATATGCATGTCTGTGTCTTGTGTACATGTATATGATACTAAACAATAACTGTCACCCTAATTATATGTGTTTATTATTTTACAAAAATCAGAGAAACAGAAGATTCTATGAAATTGTATAGGAGTATATAATTTCATCCAGGAGACAAAATATTCCTCAAACAGAAAATTCTGTTTCAAGGGTATTCCTGAGTATTAGTTGGATTATTGAAAATTAAAGGAAAGCTGTAAGGGAAAAGTTAGGATAATGATAGAGTCCAAGTGCTGAAATAATACAAAACCTTGCCATCCAAAATATTGTGTACAACATACATGTCCTCTAAAATGAAGGAAGATAGAAACTTTCTTAGAAAAAATTTCACCAAGTTTATCAACACTAGATAATGCATTACATGAAATACTAAAGGGAGTTCAAGTTAAGAGACACCAAACAGCAGCAACACAGTATATGAAAGAGAATCATTTATTGTTATAATGGTGATGTACAAATCACTTTTCATTATAATACAAAAGTACTGAATTACACTAGTGAATGCACAGAATAAAGAGATATAAATTGTGATACCAACATCATAAAATACCAATAGCATAGAATGACTGAAGGATAGACAAAAATCTAGAGTTCTAAATGATGAAGTCAAAATACATGGTTATAAAATGTAATGTAAACTGCACAAAGAAAGTGCCTACAAAAATCACACGGAAGAAAAAATAAAACCTATCAGTATAAAACGAGGATATAAAAGAAGACAGCAAAATAGGAAGCTAGATGAAAAAGAACCAAAAGACAAAACAGTTAACAAAATGGCAATGATAACAACTTTCCTATCAATTACCTTACATTTATTTGATGGACTAAACTCTTCAATAAATATATGAAATATACTGTAATGGATTTCTAAAAGGATACAAATGTATGATGTCTAAGACTCTCACTATAGATTCAAGGCTGAAAGGAAAGGGGTGGAAAAAGGTATCTCATGCAAATATTCACTGAAAGAAAGCACAAGTGCCCATAAATTACACTACACCAAATAGATAATAAGTCAACTATTCTAAATGCAAGTAATGTCATAATGACAAAGGAATCAAATAGTGAGATATAATTAATATTTATGCATCTAGCATCGAAGCACCTTAATATATAAAGCAAATATTAATAGATATAAATCTATCTTAGTTTTAGTAATAGAAAAAGGCCAAATAAATTTATTTCAAAAATATTTGCTAGCACGTGCGCAGTACATAATGTTTACATTCCTCGTGTGAAGTTGGCACATGTACATAACAAACACCAATTCCTTTTTTCATCCCCTTTGCTTCTCTCTTTCCTCCCTTCCTCTTTCTCTTGATCACCTTCCCATTTAAGAAGGATCTCCTACTTTCCTTATCTATCTTTTTATGCTCTTTATTTATCATTTAGGTTTCTCATAGACGAGAATCCATGCTGTATTTAAGTTCATGTGTCTGACTTATTTGTTTAAGTTTATGATTTTCAAGGTTCATCCATTTCCTACAAATGATTCCAGTTTATCCTTCTTTAATGCAGAGTAGTACTCCATTGTGTTTAAATAACACATTTCCTTTATCCATTAATGTGATGGGCATATAATGTTTCCATGATTTAATTATTTTGAATTATGTTGCTATAAATTTGCATTTGCATGTACCACTATTACATGATGTCATTAAGTCTTTTAGGAAGATTCATAGAGGGAGAAAATCTGGCTCAAAGAAAAGGTAGACTTAAGCAATACTGTAAAATAGACCCTACAGGCGCACACCGCATTAGGTTCAACAGTAGGAGATCACACACTATTCTTCTCAAGCACGTACTGAAAATTCTTCAAAATACATTGCATATTAGACTACAAAACAAATCTTAGTAACACAAAAATCATAGAGAACATCTTTTCTGGTCATGATATAAGGAAATTAGAAATTAAAGACAATAGAACATGAAGAGTGAATAATACATGGAAATTAACATTTTCCTACAACTTTTGAATCAATGATGATATTAATAGAGAAATTTTAACATAACAAAACAAATATCAAGACATAATAAACCAAACTTATAGAATTTAGGAAAAGTAGTACTAAAAAGGAACTTTATAGATATAATCATCTGCAATTAAAAAGAAAGACCTCAAATCAACAACACACCTTCATACTTCAAAAACTTAGAAAAGAGTTTTGAAAACATCAGGCCAAAATTGCTAGAAGAAAGAAACAATAAGGACTGAGACACAACTGAATCAAATAGAGAATAGGCAGAAAATAGAAAAAAATCAACAAAACTGACACCCCGATCTGTTAAAAATATAAACTAAATCAACAAACTTTTAGGTGAAGTAAAGAAAGAAAAAGCTCAAATAAAAACAAATGAAACCAGAACTGTAAATGAAGTTACAAAAGATACCCTGTGAATTAAATATATATCGTAAGAAACTATTATGAAAAACTATATGGCATGTCCCATAATAACTAACTTGGAAATGGATAAATTGTTGGATGCCTACAATGTAGCAAAAAGAATGAAGTGAAAATGGAAAATCTGAACTAAACAATAAGTTTTAAAAATATTCAAGCACTATTCAAAAACCTCTCAACATAAAAAAGCTGAGGAGCAGATAAATCACAGGCAAATTCCACCAAACATTCAAAGAATTACTACCAATACTTTATAAATTCTTCCAAAAAGTAGAAGAAATACTTCCAAACTAGTTTAAGTAGACCAGAATCATCACGATGCAAAAGACAAAGAAAAGCACAAGCTAGTATCTCTGCTGAGTGTACATGCAAAAATTCTCAATAAAATATTAGCAAGCTGAATCTAGCAGAACATCTAGAAGGTTATATATTCTGGCCTAGTAAGTTTTATCCTTGGGATGCAAAACTGTTACATGGTATGTGAATCATTCAGTGCAATATGCAACTTTACTAGATGAAAGGTAAAAAATATTATCTTAATAAATGCAAAAAAATCATTTGCTACATTTCAAAATTTTTTTCATAATACATAAACCTCTCAACAAAATAAAGGTGTTTATATCCATGTACATCATAGAGATCACTTATGGAAAGCCCAGTGATTTACTTATCGCTTCCAGTCAACATAGCACTGGAAATCCCAGTCAGAGCAATTAGGCAACAAGAATGAAATGAAAGACATTCAAAATGGATGTAGGACTTAAAATTGTCTGGCTTCTTCCAAATATCGATGAGAAAGAAAATAAGGAATGGGCAAGAGGAAGGGAAAAAAGAGAACAAAAGGAAAAAAAGTGAAAACAAAGCTTTTGTAAATGAGGTGAAGAAGGGTTAAGGGAGGGGTGGGATTGGGGAAAAAAGAATTAAGAAATACCATGTACAGTTACAAATTCCCTATGATGAATGGGATAATTATGCATATCAAAAGCATGCCAATAAAATTAATAAAGAAAATTCTGTGAAATCAACTTGATCATATGTGTATAACACCCTGAAGATTCTATAAAAATTACTAGAACTTATAAACTGAGTAAAATTGCAAGATAGGAAACCAGCATACAAAAATCAGTATCATTTCTTATGTCAACCCTAAGCTATAAGAAAAAATGAAACATCCCATTTATAATAAAAATAGAAATAAAATAATGCACCTATATATGTGTACTCAAAGAGGTTAAATATCTAGACAATGAAATCATAAAAGACTGATTCAAGAAACTGGAGATGCAAATAAATATACCGCTGTTTCATATGCATACATTAAAATATTTAATGTCATTAAAATGATTAAAGGATTCAAACCTTCTACAGATACAATAAAATACCAATGACATTTATTACAGAAAAAGGAAAACAACTGTAAACTGAATCTGCAACCTCAAAAACCCAAATCATTCAAGCAATCTTGAGAAGCAACTACAAAGTTGGAGAAATCGTGCTTCCTGATTTCAAACTGTATGGCTATGTTTTAACAATCAACCTGTAAGACACATTGGTGTGTCTAAATGAACTGCATTTGTCTGTCTCTTTTCTAGCAATTATAAACTAAACATAATGAACCATCAATTACTAATGCATATGTTCTGCTATATTTTACAGGGATTGGGTTTGTTATATAAAAGTAAAATGGTAGTAGAATAGATGAAATGTATGCATGTATGCACACACAAACACACAGCTCTTTGAGAAACAATATTTCAGAATAGTCCTACTGGTGTATTTCACATGTGCTAAGTGCAATATTTTTATAGTTTCATAGCTATTTAACCAGCTACTTACTTTTTGTCCTCAAGGATAGCTCCCCTGCCAAACTGATTATCCAATAAAAGTTTGACAGCAAGTGGAAGATTTAATCAATTCTCCCTTTTAAGCGAGTATTTTTCTCATGGAAATATTGAAACCTTATAAATATAAAGTTATAAAACTTTGATATCATTTCATTTATACATACAATTCTCTCAGAGAAAGTTAGACTTTTAAGTGATACTAATAATGTATAGATTGATGGCAATTACTTTTTTAAAAACATGAATATTATTTTTAAATACTTCATTTTCTTGAAGTGGCACTTATTTACTTGGTAAAAGTGTTGTGTAAGAATCAGCTCATCTGATTTGTTACTTTGTGAAGAGAGCACACTTTTCAAATCAAATATTTAATATTAAGTCCACTCGAGAGAAACACACAGAGTAACAGACTTTAAATGTCTCCATTGTGAAAAACAGAAAACATGTTCCTGAAAAATCCTCTCATTTGAAAATTTTCCATAGAATCGCAAGGCACAAACTCCATTTAAGAAAATACAAGCTATATTTATAGCAGAAACGGAGATTTGGAGCTGAGCACTCAACCTTCTGATTTCAAAAGTACAATGAGGAGAGTTTTTAGCCTAAAAGGGCTGGGAAAATAAGTTAAAAATCAGCCAGAATCTTAGCGTGAATAAGATGCTATGTAGCAAGAAACTCTACACCTGATATAGTTAGGAAAAGAATCAATCCAACAGCTTTGCATCTGCACAGAGGAGCGAGTAGATACTGAAAGAGATTTGCAGATCCACTGTTTTTTAGGCAGGAAGAATGCTCGTTAAACGCAGAACGCTGCTGTGGTTCATGTGTTTGCTCCGAGGTGTAGGTTTTGTTGGACTGACGTATCAGATAGTCAGAGTGGTTACCACACCGACGTTGTAGCAGCTGCATAATAAATGACTGAGAGAATCATGTTAGGCATGCCCACCTAACCTAACTTGAATCATGCGAAAGGGGAGCTGTTGGAATTTAAATAGACTTTCTGGTTCCCAGCAGTCGGCAGTAATAGAATGCTTTCAGGAAGATGACAGAATCAGGAGAAAGATGCTGTTTTGCACTATCTTGATTTGTTACAGCAGCCAACTTATTGGCATGATGGAGTGACAGGAAAAACAGCTGGCATGGAAGGTAGGATTATTAAAGCTATTACATCATTATGAATACAATTAGAATCTGACCATGACAAAGCATATGTTTGAACAAGCAGCTGTTGGTAGCTGGGGTTTGTTGCCGAGCTCTTCAAACTCTGCAAACAGTGTTGCTTTTACAAGAATGAATTTTAAAATTACCTTGTGCTGCGTTAGATTTGGGTGGGGGGTGCTTGCCTCTAATCTCAGGGAAACACTTCTGGGATAGAAATCAGTGTTAGAAGATTTTAGGATAAAGTATTTTTCAAGAGTCTGGGTTTCTCCAGGAAGAAAAAGAGAGAGGGGGATATCTACCCCCGCTCAGTTTTGTGTGGTTTACTTGCTTGCAAGGACTGATTGATATATTGGCATACTCAGACATTGAGAGAAATGAGTATGTATACGATGTTTGGCTAGGTTGGAAATTGTTATACTTGGTTTCTATTTTATAAGGAGTTTGGTTGTCAGTCATTTCTCCTCATCAATTTTGAGCTTTTGACATTTATTCAGTCATTCTGCATTATATGGAGAAAATATATCAATACCTCCTGCAGGGTTTTTCAACAACTCTAGCATCTGTTTCAGCTATTGAACTGTATTCACGTTTTGCCAAGTTGATGTCGACCCAGCTGGTCTATCATTTCTCGCTTGATTACTGCTCTTAATTTCTCTGTATCAGCTTGTTTCAGATAGGGCTTTGAAAGCTGCTAATGAAAAATGACAGAAAATGATAAATTATTGAACATTGAAGCACTTATTTATTAATTTACTTGGAACCTTAATGAGTTTTGCTTTACATTGTTTCTTGCCTGCGTACAATTTTTAGAGCCCCTTTTCAGTTTTGCAATATTTCTTTCAATCCTTGAATTATACTTCTAAGTACTTTTAAACAAATGGAGCATGAGCATGGACTGTATTTGGCTCCAAAACTAAAGTTGTGGGAGAAAGGTGGCCAATTTAAGCTTTTTATAGAAACTATGCATTGTTTCTATATTTCTATATACTATCTTCATACGCTGTCATGAGGATATTTAGTGAGTGTATATTGGACCAAGCATCCTGACATAATTTTCATCACCACTAGGGTAACAAGAAAATAAAACATTCAAAGCAGTTTTTAACTAGTGACTGCTTAAAACAGATGTCAAATAACATGAACACAGATTTCCTTGAGTATGAAAATCATGCTTATTAACTATAACACAGACTCATTCGCCTCTCTTCCCCTTCTCCCCAGTAGCCAGAGCAGCTAAATTATCCAAGTTAATAGGCTTTTATATATGAACATCTAATGTGACCTTTCAGTGTACAGAGTGCTGCTTATATGTCATATGCCTTTTCTGTACTCACTGTAATATGCAGTCAGTCAGATTAAGGAACACTACTGGCTGTTATGTAACTTTTTTTCTGAATATTAGTCCATGTTTTTCAATTACGTATTCCTCTTAAAATTAAAACAACATACATTTTAAGTATCAGTGAATCAGTTAAAATTGGTTAGCTAATCATAGTATCTTCATTTAAATTGCTTACATATATTGTGAAACACACTAAAGGATTCAGATAAGTACTTTTTAACCTTGAAGCATGCATGACTGTGGTTGAAATATCATTCATGATTCATACATATGGCAGAAAAAAATAGTTTTCTAGATGTTTGATTTTAGCAGCAAAAATGTTTTAATGATGTGGTTCAGGCAATCTGATTATTTCTTTTTAGTAATACTTCTGGGTGATACTTATGCTTTTTTATAGTCTGCTACAATTCTTGGTTAATCTTTGGGAAGCTCAAAGACTGACAGACTTTTACATCCAAACCACAATGGGTTAAATGTTGGTTGATGGAACAGGGCTGAACGTAAACTATTGTTTAAAATGCAGCCTTCTTCTCTCAGTTTCCTTTCTCAACTTTTTAAAACCATTTTAAATGACAATTCAAGTCTGGGAAAAACTCTTACATTGCTTCTTTGCTGGGACTCTTCTTTTGTGAGAAAAATGCAAGCTTCCTGCTAGTTTCACACTACTGTTTCCATAGTTACTTATTTTTAAAAAAGGTTTCACTTTCAATGAATATAGTATAATTTAAATTAGGCTCTGAAAGCGCCCCAACTGTAGTTTTTGTTTGTTAGTTTACAGTTTTGACTAGTTTCATTTGTGACTAGAAAGTGCTCTGTATTTGTATCTACAGATGAATGGAGAAGACCGACACTAGGTGGCACCAGCTGTTGATTATTAATGAAATCTTAAAGGCTTTGGGCCACACACCTGAAGAGCAGGCAGACTCTTTCTGATAAATGTATTGTAAGAGTTAGAAATGCCTCCCGATCTTTCTGAATCTGGAAAACAATCATCATACAAAGTGAGGAGACCATGTGAATGCTCCAAATGTCAATTGCTTGCTTCTGTGTTTTCAGATTCAGGGAAAAATATAAAGATGAAGAAGAAATGCATAAAATAGAAAATGTGTAAAAAAGAGGACAGAATGAAATAGAGTATAAACTTTTAAATATGTTTAAATCTGAAACAAATAATTTCTACAAAGTTCTTGAATTTTACAAACCCAAATTGTCCTTCTCAAGTCATATTTTAACCACAAAACAACTGTTAATTGCTTTTAGATTTTAAAAAAAATCTTACGTAGCATCAAAGTTTTTAATTCAGAAATGCCCCTTAGGTCCATTTTTGTGATATTCCTGTAAAATGAAATTCCACCCAAGACATGTAGCGGCTGCCTGTCAGGTGCATTGCTCTTTATCAAGAAGTATGAGCATGGGGAGAAACGATTAGAAAAGAAATATGCTTGCAAATATTTCTTTCTGAGAACCTTGATCCATTCTGTTTTTCACCCATATTTCTGCCATTCATCATTTAATAATGAAAAAACAAAAAACGAAACAAAATCAAAGTACTTAAGCTTGCACATGTGTGCACACACAAAAATGTTTGATTTTTTTCAACACTGCTTAAAAAGAGAAACTCACAGTAATATTTTGTTTGTCATTGAGTATGTAAACAAAAATAAAAAAGAAATAAAAAGGCATAATTAGAATGGAGAGAAAAAATTACTGCCTGTCAGGTGAAATATTTTTTAGGAAAAATAACACTTATTGTTCCTTTCTGGGAATTCCTATGGAACAAGAATGGTTTTGAAGAACTGTGGTGAAGATATGTGTGATACGCATACAGTCCAAATAGACAAAGGCTTGGTGTTTGATATAACAGTATAGTACATGAATCAGCTAGCACTCTTACCATTCCTTCGGCATGTCAATTAACAAATCAGCCAAGCCAGTAAGAGGCTATCTCGCAGGACTGTGGTAATAGTTCCATAAAACTGGGTACATCTGATTTGAAGTTAATCTTCCACAATCTGCCTCTTATTTCTGTATTTGGTCTTGTTTGTTCTGTGACATGTTAATTTGAAAAAAAAACATGAAGGTATATTTGAAAAGTTGTCTAGCTGATAAAGAGAACCAGTATATTGAATTATAAGGGTTTCAAAAGATTACAATCACCTAAAAACTGTGCTGAGACTGAAATGCTAAATTTTAAATGGAATAAGTGTAACATCTTGCAATAAGGTTCATGAGCTCAATCAGGTGAATACAGAACTTAAAAAAGTTCTTGAATAAGGCAATGGCTTTTATGGTTATAGTGTTAATATCAGTCACATATTTATATCATATCAAAATGTAATGAAAAAATTAATACTGCTGGACATGTATTCTAAAAAAAGAACAAATTTTATGGATTTTTGGAAAAGACACCATGGTTTAAGACGAACTTTTATAGTTGGGAATAAGTTCAGTGGAAATTGCATGAATAGTGCAAAGTCCTAGAAACTATAAAATCAGATGGGCATTGAAGGTTCTAGAAAACTGAAAACGTCAAACGAAGGAAGAATAGGAAAAAAAGAAGCTGATTTTCAATGTTAGATAAGATTTAATGCATATGAGGGTGTAGACTCATTTGTACCTGTCATAAAAGAGGAAAAAGGTCTTTCTAGATTCGTTGTATCAGCAAGGATTCCTTGTTGCCTTTTTGAGGCACTATACTCCTTGTTCCTAACATGTTCTGTGTAAAGAGTGGAGTTCCTTCACTAAAGGGAAACTGAAGAAAGCCTTGTCTAATATCTAAACTCAAGTATGTGTTAATCTATTCATCCTATTGGAAAAAGTGTCCCCTTTTCAGATATTATTTTGAGTGTCTTTACAACTCCACTTGAGCTATCTATGGCAGGAGTCACTAAATTGTGGCCCACATATCACATGGATTTGTTTGGTCAGCCAGATAAGAATGGTTTTCCAATTTTTCATCTGTTTTTTAAAAGAAACATTTTTGTGAATACAAAAGTATATAAATTCTCAATTTAAATGTCATAAAGTTTTATTGGATGACAACCATATGCATTTGTTTTGATAATGCTTACAACTCATACGTTTCATATTAAAACATTTAAGAAATTGTAACAGAAACCACACATATAGGCCACAGGTCTGTAATATGTGCAGTCTGCCCCTTGAAAGCAAAAATTTGTTGTCATCACCTCTAGACTAAAAGAAAACAGTGTTTTTTGTTCTTCGACTCAATCATCTTGAAAAATGAAATGACAATTAAATAGCAGAAGACCACAAACAGCAAATGAGACCAGGCATAATATTTAAGTATCAGAGGGTTTGAAAAGTAGTTGAGATCTAAAACTGGTTAAAGTTAAGTCCATTTACTGTGAATCTGGGGATTGCTTATTTAATGTCATATAAGGAAATCTGTGCTTTCTGCAATCCCTGACTCATATATAATATCTGCTTTGTCCGAACATACTGATCTTGTTGAACTGTTTGATCTGTTTGCTAAGATTCAGTTATTTTTATTGCTACTTTTTAGCTAGGTGTGATTTCAGTAGACATAAAGTGCAGAAGTCAGTGGAAAATGAAACAAATAAAGTGAATGGAATGCATTGTTTTGCAACTACCCTTTGTTCTCTTCATGAGTTCATGGACTATAAGCAGATTTTTACATTGCAGAGTTCTGGAAATGTGTACACCTTATAAAAAGATGATCGAACACGTTCAAGAAGGAATCAAAGATTAGCAATGTAGAAACAAATGTACTGCACTGTAAGAGAAACATTGACATTATTAAATGATTGATAAGACATGCTAGAATTAAAAGTTCAAAATGAGAGATTTATGAGTTATTTACTGGATACAGATTTACAAGAGAACACTTTCAATCATAGTAGAAACTAGAATCAAATTTTAAGTATAAAATTAAGTGACCCTGGGTTTAGTATCACAATCTCTGTGGCTCTATGTACCAATGGGAAATTAAAATTACTGTATTATTTCTAGGGATGCTCATCATGTCTGCTCACTCATAGTAATGGAAATTCCTATAAAATCTATAAGATTTTCATTGTATTTCCATGAGGATGGCATGAACAGCTATCTTGCGATGCCTGTCTCTATGGTAACAGATACAAAGATTAAGAATCTGAAGGAAAGTCTTCCTCTTGGCTGAGAAATACAGAGTGATGAGGGAGACTCAGCAAGGGAAAGGATAAAGTTGTGGAAAGGAAAAAGAGACAAATGAAAAACAGTTCTCATGAGGCAGAGTTTTTTGTGTTTGAAAACAATTTTATCTCCTCTTTATCTCAGTAAAATAACAGCCAACATACAAGTAAATATTAAAGAAGATTTTTAAAAAGATTTTTCAAATTACTGTTTCTCAGTCAGTCAGATGTAGTTAAGATCATGCAGATTTTTTACTTAGTTGGATTCCTGTTTTTCTATGAAGAGAAAGGATTGCTTCTTGTCTGAAATTGATAAGCAGAGGGCTCTACTGGCAATTTTAGTTCTGGTTATTGATTTAATTTTCTGTGATCCCAAGGGTAAGAATGTTGAACTCATACTGACCTTCATCATAATCACTAAGCTTCCTGGGCAATTGTGAATGTATACTGCCCTTTCAAAACATTTTCATGTCTATTTCTCCTAAAGATCAAAAGAATAACAAATAAAAACTAGAACTTTGAAGTTGTTTGGTTTTCTGTTTATTTCTATTTATCTTCCTTTCTCCTTAGAAACGAAGAACTCACTATGTTTGAATTGTTTTACAAAGAAAATAAATGTGTCTCTTTCCCTTAGATTCCAAGTACTGTATACATTTAAGTTGCTATTAAAGAGTTAAAAGTATTCTTTAAGTTTGTGTTCCTTTTTGCTCTACAAGAAATACTAGATCATAGAAGGGAGAAATAATGGTTTCAATATGTAGCTATTACAGATATTTTCAAATTTAACAAGGGTATTTCATTTGTTGAGATATATTTTCATGCTAAAAGTTGGGGTCAAAGGAAAAATACTATTTAAGGTGAGCAAAAAATTCAAAATTTGATCAGAGAAAATGTATATGTTACATATTACACAAATTAATGTCAAATGATATTTTATAAGATCAATTAAAATTTGGTGTTTTTTGCTCACAGGTCATGGCTTTTACAGTTTTAAATGATCTATATCTCTTCATAATTTATGTTATAGCCTTCATGAATTTACACATTCACCATGCAGGTATAACTTTTCACTAATTTAATGTAGTCTGTGTAAATATTGGTAAAATATAAAGCTATGTCTTCAGGACTTGTTCACATTGTCTTTAAAATAAGTAATAGAAAAAAGAAAATAAATAAAGGAAATAAAGAATTTTTCAAACTCACCACTAATAGTTTTAGAAAGTAATGATTTTTAAGAATACAGGGTTTTACAATCCATGCATTTTAACCTATAGGTAGAAATTAAATGGAACATGAAATATCTGTTGTTAAAGAAGGATGTTTTAAATAATAAATGAATACTCTACTTTTGGAAACTTTAACTAAAAATACAAACATATATTGAATACATGTGTAGCATGTCATGCCTCCAAAATTTTTATTTTGTTGTGATTCCGTGTTAGATTTCAAAATGGGATATAAGAACCAAGTAATAAAATGATTGTCTAGAACACAGTACTATGTGAAGTGAAGTTGAGGAAATTTTTTTTCTGAATGAAAGTTTATAAAACAGATGGAGAATGTCTGACTGAAAGGATGGACAGTACGAAGAATCCAATTTCTGTCCATATAAACTTAAAGTTAAATCGTGTTCATTTGATTTAGGAAAGAAATAATGGCATTAATTGGCAATCCGAAGACATGGTTATAAATGCCAAGAAGTAAGAAGAACAGTGGGGAAATAAACTTATCAGGAACATCCTGCACTGGGCATGCATTGTTACTATTGTAATACTCCCAGGACAAAATATGATAAGGAATATTATATTACAAACTTTTGATTGCATACATTTTTACATAGCATGAGTAGAATTACCTAGTACAGCATCAGTAAAGTAGATTATGGAAAGGGACACAAATAGTAACCTGATATTGTATGGGTTTTAGGGGAGCTGTGGGGTTCATTTATTTTCTGTGACAAGTGTGAAAAGGAGAAATTTGATTTAAAAAACTTAATGTAAATGTTAATTTATTGAGCAGGCATCCTAGATTCTTTCCCTTTGGCTGCTGAGCCATTTACAGGCTGGCTCTGATGGGCACAGTTGCAGGAACCAGAGCCCATTTCTCCATTACGGCATCTAGAATAGGATTAGAGCTCACCAACTGGAGTGACAATTTGTTTCTGCTGCTTTCCATTCATCCAACAAATACTTATTGATAAGTTGTAACTGCTTGGCTCTGAGCAGGAGCAAGGTGACAAAGATATTGTCCCCGAGGAATTAGAGATGAATGTGCTTTATGAGGATAAGATGGAGAAAATATCTACATTGACAGTTTACCAGAGGGCAGCAGTGTCAGTGAATCCAGACAGAAAAACTGGTTTAGAAATGAGCCAGAGGATTCTAGTGTTCCTAGTTTGAGCGCTGCGAACTGGCAAGTTCACCGGAGATGAAAATGATAGCTGAAAGAATAAAAGCAAATTGAGTGAAAAATAGTAATTTGAAGTAAAGGGTGAGGTGATATATTTAAAGAGTCACTTGAAAAAAGGAGGAGCGTGCCTAAAATCTGCTGCTCAGCTTCACTGGAATCTAACCCAGAAAGTTTAGGCTGTTATAAAAGTCAATGGCAGGCCATGAGATTATACATTTTTAAATCCATGATAAGTGTGACCATGCAAGCTTTCTCTTAGGTGATCATTTTTAGCTTCTTGCCTCCAATTTTAATTAGGCACTCATAGCTCCTACACTGAAGATCTCTCAGGAGAGTCATAAAACCATCAGGTAGCTCGCTTCGGAAGCTTTATGTACAGTTTTCCCTGGAAACTCTTTTATATGCTATCTTACAAGAAATTTTTACATTATTTTCTCAGTGTATGTTTATGTGTAATGAGAGTTTACTTGCAAATGTTTCAGCTGTTCTTAAAGTTAATCATACAGTTAGATGGCATAAATTACACAGAAGAGGGCTAATAGGGTGACATTTCCTATAGAATAGGCCTTTTGCTACATAGACGTATAACATGAGGAAACTGAGTTAAACACTACGGTCTCATCCAATTTCAGTGTCATCCAATTTAATTGGACTTGAGCTTCACTCTAAATTCTTATAACGTTAAAAAGACATAACTTTATTCATAAATTTGTAATAAAAGATCGGCAGGACAACTGCCGATGAATTGGATTGTCTGGGAAGTCTCTTAGTGCATATTTGAAAAAAAAATGCAATGTCTAGAATGTCTCTCCTTTTTTATTCAAACTTTACTTTTCCGTTTCCCCTTCTCATTGCCTCCCCCCCATTCCTGTATGTATCTAAATGTATGTATATACAAATGTGTGTCTCTATTTGTATCTCTGACTCTCTGAAGCATATTAGACACAAGCTATAGGGAAGAAAATATTTCTCTAAACATTCATTAAGTAAATTTTCTCTATAGATGAATAGTAAGCATTGCTGTCCAGCTTAATATGTAAGATGCCTAAAGAACTTTATGAAATACATACACATATATTCACAAATTACTAAGTGTACAAATTAGTTTTCAGAGAAAGCATACCTCAATAACTCATTAAAAGTATATTACCAGCAACTGAAAATGCCAATCCTACTTTACTCAGTTAACACTCTCCCCATAAGTAAAGTACTGACTTCTAACACACCATAGATCAGGATGGAATGATTCTGTAGTCTATAGAATCAAAACAACACAGTACATACTATTGTTTTTGTATACCTTTTGCTAACATTCTGTTAGTGAGCTTCAGGTATTTAGTTGTTTTTAATTGTGTTTCAATGATTCTTTTTGTTGTTATGTTGTATGCATGTACCATAAATTTGTAATGTTCCGTTGTATGGATGTACCGATAAAGAACTCATTTCTGGTGGAGAAACATTTGGATTGATTCCATTTGGGGACTATTAAAAATGATGCAAAATGGATGCAAATTGAGAATATTGTATTAGGTGAAATAATTTACACACACAAGCTTAAATATTTCCTGGTTTCTTACATCTATCTATCTATATATATATATATATATATATATATCTATATATATATCTATATATCTATCTATCTATATATGTCTATATCTATCTATAGATAGATAGATAGATATGGAAAGATATAGAAAATGCACACTAGGATGAAATCCAAATAATTACCAAAATGATCTATTCCATAATTTTGAAAATATTTTATTTATTTATTTTGTTTTTTTGAAACAGATTCTTCCCATGTAGTTCAGACTAGCCTTGAATTTACCATGTAGCCTAGGCTGGCCTCAAATTTATAGTGATCCTTCTGCCTCTGCCTTCAAAATGCTGGAATTACAGGCATGAGGCACCTTGCCTAATAAAAAGTATTTCACTATTTGTTATACTGTTAGTTTCATTTATTTCAGTAAAGAGGATGTTTTGGGAAAGTTTTGGACTTCTATCTCTTAATTTTTTTTCCCACTGGTATATATTGGTAGTACATTATGATTATATTAATCATGGAGAGTTGGTACATATGCATGATATTTTTAATTCCTTTTTTAAAACCCCTCCCATCCCCTTCCTCATTTTCCTATACTTCTTGGACTCTTCACATGTATTCTATCCATGTTTGTGTTCATGATGGGCACATTCCTCATAAGGATTTGGATGGAGCATGTACATAGCACAGTCCCTATCTCCTTTTTTATTGCTCTCTTTTCCCTCTGCTCCCTATCCTTCCCTCCATTTTTAAGTTCCTTCCCATAGACCACAGAACTACTTTTTTTTATTTCTGACTGTCAATTCTGTTTGCACTTTTTATATGTTAGCATGCTCATATAAGAGCCACCATGTAATATTTAAGGTTGTGTGTCTGAT
>PVJX010005037.1:25956-88802 GCA_004027295.1 Dolichotis patagonum
CTCTTCTGGGTAGATACAAGGTAGGGGAATAGCTGAGTAAAATAGAATTTCTGTTTTTAACTTTTTACCAGTATTCATAATGATTTCCATAGTGGTTGTACCAGCATATCCTCACAACAAGGAAGGCATATTTCTTTATCCCCACAGCATTCCCAGCATGTTATTATTTCTTTTCTTGAATATATCCATTTTTTCTGGAATGAGGTGGAATCTTAGTGTTTTAATTTGCATTTCTAGAATGGACAGTGATGTTGAACATTTTATCATGTATTTATTGGCCATTTGTGTGTCATCTGAGTATTTACCCATAAGGTTCTGGATTTTGGCAAAATCAGTTATGATTTCACCTTCATTTACAGTTGTATGGATTTGTATTTTTCTTTCCTTGTTTCAATAAGATTGGTTGAGGTTGGTCAATTTTGTTTAAGTTTTCAAAGAACCAGCTATTTGATTCATTGATCCTTTGTATTGTTTTAATCTCAGTTTCATTTATTTCTGTTCTAATCTTTGAAATTGTTTTTTATTTTTCCTAGCTTTGGATTTGGATTGTTCTTGGTTTTCCAGGACTTTGAAGTATATCAAAATGTTATATATTTGAACTTTGTTTTTCTGATGTGAACATTCACAACTATAAACTTCCTCCTTATGGCTGCTTTCATTACGTCCCATAGGTCCCAGTGTATTGTTTGATTGTAACAACTGTCTCATTTTTTCCTTAATGTACTCTGATACTCATTAAATATTCAAGTGGGTATTGTTTTAATTTCCACATGTTTGAAGAATCTCTGTGGTTTCTTTTGCCACTGATTTCTAGTTTCATTGCATTCTGATTTGATAATACATGAGATAATTTTTATTTTTTACCTATACTTAAGTATGCTTTATTGGCTAGTATGTGGTGTAATTTGGAGAAAGTCCAATGTGCTGCTGAGAATCATGTATATTGTCTTCTTATTGGATGGAACACCTTGGAGATATTTAGTAAGTCCATTTGTTCGAAGGTTTCATTCTACTCTGAAATTTCTTTCTTGATTCTTTGTCTATGTGTGGAAGTGAGGTATTGGGGTCACTTGTTATAATTGTATTGGTGTTTATCAGATTCTTCATGTCCAATAGTATTTATTTTATGAAGTTTGATTTGCCAGAGTTTACTGCATAATTGTTTATAATTTTTATCTCTTCCTGTTTTATTACTCCTTTAACAGATATATAGTGTCCTTCTTTGTTTCTTCTGACCAGTTTTAGTTTGAAATTTCCTTGTCTGAAATTGTATTACCAATTCCTGATTTTATCCAGTTTCCTGCTCATGTTTTAAATCCTAATTTTATCTTGTGAATTTATGTTTAAATTCATTCTATTTTTGTATACTTCGTATCACTGGGTTTTGTTTGTTGATCCACACTGCCATTATATTTCTTTTAATTGAAAAATCAAAAGATTGAGATTCAAAGTTATTATGGAAAGTTACTGACTTTTTCTTGGTGCTGCATTGTTGTCCTGTTGCTAAATTCATTATTTTCCTTATTAGTTAGTTATGCATCTTGCCAGATGTATTCTTTCATTTTGACTTTGTGGCATTGTTAGCTTCATTATTTCTTTCTAGGATATCCTTGAAAATTTTTTGTAATGCCAGTTTGGTAGTCTTGAATTTCTTGAGGTGCTCTTATCACAGTAATCGTTTATTTCACAATCAGTTTTGAAAGAAAGTTTTGTAGGATACGTTGGTGTTGGAGTTATTTTTTAAGACTGGAAACACTTTACTCCAAGCCCTTCAGGTCTTTAAAGACTTGTGTTGAGAAGTCTATTTTAATTCTAATTGGATTTCCTTTACATGTGGTTCACTGTTTTTCTCTAATAGCTTTTAATATTTAGTCCTGTTAATGGACTTCTGGCACTTTGGCTCTATATGGTGTGGTAAGCATCTCTTTTGGTTGTGGTTAGTTAAGGTTTGGTGTGTTTTATTTATCTGTATGTTTATTGCCTTTCCTATATTTGGGAAATTCCCTGCCATTATTTCTGTGAACATGCTATTTATGCCTTTTGTCATGTCTTTCAACTTTTCAATTGTTCTTATAGCTCTTAGATTATTTTTCTTGCCATCATCTAACAGCTACTGGATGTTCATGTTCTCTTGTTGTCTTTAAGGTGTCTTTGAAGGCATCGATTTCTTCTATATCAAATCTCTGATTTGCAAACATCTTCCATTGCTGGAGAACATACATAAATCACATTTTTTCATAAATCCAAAAGTTAGTCTTTTACACATTTGACCCAAATATATATGTATGTATGTGTATATATATATATATATATATATATATATATATATATATATATATATTTGTCCTTCCTAGAAATCCTGTTGCTTTGGTTATTTTCTCTCAGTGCTGAGACAAACTACCTGACACTCCAAATGAATGAATGAAAGGTTTATTTAGATCACAGCTTGTGGAGATTTCAGTCCATACTGAACTGGTTCCAGGGCAGGGTGGCACATGATGGCACAACAGTTCATGACAGCAAAAGGCAGGAAAAATAGCAAGAGCAAAAAGAGCAAAAAGAGAGAAGTACGCAGGGGCAAAAAGTGAGATGTACAAAGAAAATAATCTTTCTGTCTTTTATATTGTATGCAGACTACCCACCCCAGCACAGATACAGCATTCACATCCATAATGCTGGCACTAGACCATGAATCACTCACAAACTCGAGAAACCTGCCCCATGACTGCATGAGGCACTGGCAGGACATCCAGATGCAAACCACAACACAGTAACTATGCTTTTCCTCTTGCTTCCAGACATCCTCGGCTCTGAATGAGCACTGTACTACTGTATGCTACCAACCTGTACAATTAGCACAGAGCAGCACAACTCTCACAGTGTCTAACAGACACTTCAACTACTTCTGCAATTTGTTCGCATCTACCAATGTTGATTATGTGAGGTCCATTCACATCTGTGAATGTTCGCAACTTGTATGTTCACAAATTGAGACTAACTATAGTTCTTAACCTGTCTCCTCACATTGGTTACATTGGCAGCCTACACTTTTAATACCATTTTTAAATTCTTGGAATTCTGTGGAAATTTTTCTGAACTTTAATTCTTTGTTTAACTGTTCATTCATGTTTTGTTTTTGTATATTCTCAATTTTATTTAATTAATTTTAATGGTGCCCTTTAAGTATATACACATTGTTACACTTAGGTATATACACATTCATCATAGAGAATTTGTACCTGTACGTGATATATTTTGATTTGTCTTTTTTTTCCCTCTCACTGCCCTCCCCTCCCTGCATGCTATAAATCATTTTGTTTCATTCATATAACTTTGTAGTAGTGTTTCGGAAACCTCCTGTATCATTTTGCTTGTTGTTTCCATTGCAGTTGTAGGTTTATTTTCTGACATCCTACTGTGTACCTCTTTCATCTGTTTTCTAGCCTTATCATTATCCTTTCAAGTAATTTAGATGTGTGTCTTATGCTATTTTCCCTCGTGATCCTCCCTGGGTGGGCTCTGAGAATTTTGGAAGTTTCATGAGACACATTGTTGCCTTGTCTTCTCATGCTTTAAATGATTGCTTCTCATGCTTCTCATGTTTCAAATGATTATTTGACCAATAGTAAGCAAATCAGCTACACTATTAGCATTGAAGTTAACTTCAGTATGAACATAGCATGAGAACCAATTATGTGTCACACTTAACTCTAGAAAATAATTACACATTTCTAGTATAAACATCAAGACAACCTGGATATTCACCGGCAGCTAACATGCACTTAATGTGACAGTTATTATCTCCTCTAATAGTAGAAAATCAATACTTTCATAGAGTCAATATCTAAAGACCAGTAAAGCTTTATAGTTACTACTAAACATATAGGAGGATAGGGAAAGGGGGAAGCAAGAAGAAAAAATTAAGACCTTAAAAGACATTATACAAGCAGGAAGAGAAAGAGGAAGGACAAAGAATCCTAATGGGATTATAGGATGTTTCTACAGTTAAGTAGGGAACAGGAAAAACTAAGGAGAAATAGGTGACAAAAAGTGAGTCAAGAACAAATTATATAATAAGGATATGAGAGAAAAAGTTAAAGGAAGACTAATTAACAATAAGAGCAGAGAAAAACAAAGGAAGAAGTAAAAAATCCAAGTAAAAATAATAAAAAGAGGAAAAGATACAAGGAAAGATGACAATGGAGAAATCCCATTATCCTTGATAAACTAGTGAAGAATTAAAAGAGGAAGAGAGAGAACATACACTCATAAAAGAAAAAAAAGATGAAAGAAAAGAAGAAATTCAAAGTGAAAAAAAGTATTTTCTCTTATTTTGGATGTGCAGCATTTTTTCCAAATTTACAAACTTGGGACAATGTTTGAATAAAGACATATCCATTTTCAACCTAATGGACAAATGAAGCAGTCAGATTTCTGTTTGTTTCTTCTTTGTCAGTCTTTTTCTCTAAGGCTTTTATTATGTTTAACATTTTGACCATTCGTTTAAGACCACGACATACAAATGAACCTTTGTTGTTCTCTATTTTGTTATGAAAATTTATTTTAGGAAATGATACCTACAGTGTCATTTTTGCACATGTGCATATATTTCTGTCTTGCAAATATTGAAAGAATATTTATTGAGTCATGAAATTTCCAGTATTCAACTTTAGTTGAGAATACTAAATAGGTTTCTAAAGCAAGCTTGTGTATTTAACCAAAATCACTTTACATAAATTATGGATACTGTGGCCTGGGCTTGGTATGTTCAGTGTTTAATTTTGGCCACTCTGGCTGTTGTGCTAGTGTCTCAATGTGATTTTCATTTCCATGTTATCAGCTTGAGACCTTTATATTTATCAGTCTTGTGGCTGTTACATGGAGCCTGTTTTAGTCACATGCTAATTTTTTATTGATATATCAAGTTATCTCCTTTTGTACAACCTTTAATTAGAAAGACAAAATAGGAAGAGATTTTGTTTTAAATTGCTGAGAAACACCAGAAAATACAACAGGCTGGTACTTAACAAAGGAGAATAAGAAAAATAGAAAAAGTTTCCAGTTTGAACAGCTGGGGTGGGCACATTCTGATGAAGATGATCAAACTTTCCCTCGTGCTAATGTTTATATGTAGATGTATTTAAAATTTTCAAAATGTAACCTTTGTATGTTGTTATATGTGTTGTTAATTATTAATAGTAAGAACATAAAGATAATATACATCTCTACACCAAAGTAAATTTTTTTTCTTTGAATCATGTAGTCTTTTGTCCCCTCTAATTGATGACTCAAACTCTTTGTCTTTCTGAGGAAAATATGTTTATGATACAATAATTGTAATGTCAAGTGGAGAGTGATGCATGACTAATCTTTATTCTGTGAACAAAAGCATCCCAACTAACCAACTCCTATTCTACCATGACCATGAAATATTTAAACAAATATTTTATTATTTGCTTCAGATTTTGTTTTCCCCTTTATATAGCTTTATTATTATATTAATTTTCTTCTGGTATTTAATCTTATTATTTCTATGTTCCTAAGTCAAATTTGGTTCCAATTGAACAATTTCTCATTTTTCTATAGTGGTTTAAAAAGAATATCAATTTTATGATATTTTGTTTATCCATGTGGGAAGATATTTATATTAGAAAATGTAATTACTAAGAAAATACCTACCACTTACTGAATTTTTTACATACTTGGTGGAAATCTAAGTATATTTCATGTATTATTTTAATTAGAACTTAATCCAACCCCAAAACATGTTGCTTTGTACTTATTTTCTGGATCCAGAAACTGAACCTCAGGGAATTTAAACTACTTATGGATAATTGGAATCAGAACAGGATTTATCAAATTCTAATACTCTCACTCTCTTAATAATCCCACTCCACATTTTTAGGTGGAAACCAATTTAATGACACAGATTTGAGCCTTGTCTTTAGGGCTTCTGCCATAGGTCTTGAGATGCCCCCTTGTTCCGATCTCGTTAAATAATTTCTGTTTGCTTTTTCCTGGTTAATAATCAACAAGAAACAATGCTAGACCTTGAGGTTTTTTCATTTCCTTAAACTCTCACAGTGAATTCTATTAGTGCACAGTCTAAATTCTGATGGGTAATTTCATATCCAAAGACAGGATTGCAGCTGAATTTTCCTCACAATCAGATATTAGATCTATTATTAGAAACCTTGACTTTAATTCTCTCCCAAAAAGCTATCCTAAGATTTTTTGCCACCTATATTTTCCTTGAAAATATTTCTTCTTTTCATGGAAAAATCTTTCCTCATATGCCTGATCATGTTTCCAGTCCTTGATCAGAGTGAGTCCTTTTGTACTATTTCCCTAGCTTAATATCAAACAGAGGTATGCAATTCAGGCTAAATTGAATAAGAGGGACTATCTACATAATCTGAAAATAATATAAGGCATTCTACAAGTGAACATGTGAGAGAAGAAAATATTTCAGTGTATGGCGTGGGATCATGATTTCCAAAACTGCATTCAAAACAGGTTTTGTATGACTGGGGTGAAGCATCCACATATTAGGTGAGAAATATTAGGTGAGTGAAAGATGAGATCTTAGAACGGGGTAGGAAAAATACTGCGAAGGTCTTTTCTTCCAAACATGTTGAATTAAAGCCTAAAATAAATGAGGAACCATTGGTGGATTTTAAGCAGGGGAGTAAGATATTAAGTTTTGACTTTAAGCCAGATAATCCTGGAGGAATTGTGAAGAATAAGCTAAAGAAAGGCTAGACTACAGACAATTTAAAAAGTTATCACCTTATGTTAAATGGAAATTAGAAGTGAAATTAGTTACATCTATGTAAAGAGCAAATATATTTCCTACGTTTTTATCTCATATATTTCTAAGTGAACAAAATAAACATGAACCTGTTTTGTTATCTGTAAAAGTTCTGTATTAAGGAATACCAAATGTCATAGATAAGAGGCCCTAATTCTAATGATATTTTTATTTGATCATATACAGAGAAACAATTATATATATAAATATAAATATATATATTAAAAATATATATTAAAATATATATATATATATATATATATATATATATATATATATATATACACTTTACATGTGCTTATCTTACTGCTTAAGGAAAAAAGTTACATGGCAGGTGGATTCATATTTGTAAAAGGAAGCTCTGGTCTTCTTAATATCTTACTCCCCTGCTTAAAATCCACCAATGGTCCCTCATTTATTTTAGGCTTTAATTCAACATGTTTGGAAGAAAAGACATTTGCAGTATTTTTCCTACCCCATTCTAAGATCTCATCTTTCACTCACCTAATATTTCTCACCTAATATGTGGATGCCTCACCCCAGTCATGCAAAATGTGTTTTGAATGCAGTTTTGGAAATCACGATCCCACGCCATACACTGAAATATTTTCTTCTCTCACATGTTCACTTGCAGAATGCCTTATATTACTGTCACATTTTGTAGATTGTCCCTCTTATTCAATTTTGACTGAATTGCATACCTCTATATAAACTATTACAGAATCCTCCTCATTTGACGTCAAAATTTACCTTGCTAGGTGTTCACCCATATGATGCCAAACCATTTCACCCATAAGCATGATCTCCAGTTGCATCCCTTTACCTACAGTAGCCTCGAGGTTATCTTACTTCATAGTTGAATAACTTTCCATTGTATGAAAATATCGTATCTGCCTTATCCATTTTGTGATTGATGAGAATGTTACCCTTATATCTCTAGCATAAAAACTAAGGAATTTGTGAAATCCAAAAGGCACAGTAGATATTATGAAAGTGATAGCAGAGGAAACGCCTAAAAATGAAACACCGTTAATTTCCTATTATCTTGTTTGGAATTTTTGTATGTTTTTCATCACTTTGTTAGGTTTTCTTTTATTCTGTCTTGTTCTGTTAGATTTTACTGTGCCTGATGGTATGGGCACCAATTTTGAAGACAATGAGATGTATTATGGTAACCATTATTGTATTCCTATGATTGGTCTGAAGACCTATAAGGTTTTGATTTTTCTGTTTTGATTGTTTTTATTCTGTTTTTCATAGTTTGATATTATTGTGTGTAATGTTATGGACGGCTATTTTGAAGAAAACAAGACATCATGGTAGCTGTTTTTGATTTCCTATTATCATATTTTGATGTCCTGTAAAGTTTTTATTCTTTTATTTTGACTGGTTTTACTTTATTTTGCTTTGTTTGGTTTTATTATATGTACAGTTATGCATAGCTATTTTGAAGAAAATAAGAGGCATTATGGTAGTCATCGCATTCCTATTACATTGTTTTGAAGTCCTGTAATATTTTCATTATTTTGTTTTCATTACTTTTTCTGTTTTTTTATTTTTATTTTATTGTGTGTGATGGCATAGACAGCTATTTTAAAGAAAACAAGAGACATTATGGTAGCCATTGTTGATTTTCTATTGTCTTGTTTGAAAATTCTGTATCACTTGCATTTTTCTGTTGATTTGTTTTACTCTGTTTTGTTTTGTATTTTTGTTTTATTTTCTTTAAAATAAAGCAAAAAATCTTGCTGTGCTATACATTTTAGAACATTTTTTACCTATAAACTATTGGTACATAAGAGCTATGTATTCACCATCCATATTATAGCTCTGTCCAGCACCTCTGGTAGAGAGACACAAATTTTGTTTAACATTGCAAAGGGTTAAAAAACCAGAAAGAGTTAAGACATACTTTGTGTTCTACAGTGCTACTACATCTTTCTCTCCAACATAATAATCATAGTGCATAAACAGTATTATTTTCATGGTTTGTACCATGAAAATTATAGTACCAGTATTATGTTTATGGAATGGACTTGAGTGAAATTGCATTCTGATCTATTTCTGTATTAGAAGTTGAAATTCTTACTTATGATTTTATTGTAGTTATTTATATAGTGCTTTATTTTCTCTGATTTGCATACTGGCATTCACTCAAAAAACAATATAAATAATTTCATGGAATGATGAGGTGAAATCATAGGAAAAATATGTTTGTTTAAGAGATACATTAACTCAGACATGTTGGTAAAGTAATACAAAGCAAAACTTTTGTTCTTTTTCTCCTTTTCTCACTAGTAGAAAATGATGGAATTTACCAATTGCCTAATTGTTCTATGGAGCATAGTTATTGTGAAATGTAGTTAATGTTAAAAGTATATGTTTACTTTCATTTCCCCACTTAGTTGTAGTGAGAAAATGAGAGTCACTTTCTGAAGGTTTTGAGTTTGGCCAGGATGCCTATACAGTGGCAACAATAGCAAAGCAGAGCAAGAGGGCGAATGTATTACAGCCTAAACCTTGGGTCTTCTCTAAAAATTCTGCCAGCTTGCAGATTCTCTGAGGCTACAAGGCGAGTAAGGATTCAATGGATGTGTCAAATGATATGACATCTTAACACCCACTTCTTCTGATGCATAGCTTCATGATGAGACACTAGTAGTCAACAAATTCATTACTGCATAGTTTCCTGAATGTTCTCTGCAGAGAGGAAAAAACTCCTAAATGTGTAAGGATGTAACAAATTGATTCTGAAATGTATCTATTCTTTAAAACAGTCACAGTCCTCTCTGACAGGAAGCGACATCCCAGGAGCTATGTATACTTAATTATTTATTTTGATGTTTTCCACAGCAATTTTATTCATTCTTTATTGACATTATATATAGTTCTGTTCATGCATAGTGAAATTTAATACAATTTTTAAAAAACACATTGATACTGACAGAATTCAGTTGTTCACACTATAGTGTTAATTTATTAGAGAAAGAAAAATGAATTGTGTGATCATATTAACAAATGTACAGGATATATTTTGCTGTATTTTTTCAAATCAAATTGTAATAACATTCAAGAACATAGCTAATATGCTCATTCTTGGTACATAATTTATTTATAAATAAACATATTGACCTTGACTATAATGAGGTACTGGATGAAAGGGAAGAAATATGTAAGATCAAGTCATAATCAATAGTGAGGATGAACTCAAAATCTCTAATTGCATTTTAATGGAATGTGTGATGTACAAGTGCGTATTTTCCATTTCAATTGTTTCAAAAATAATGTTATGCTGATATGTATTTGTGCCATCAGATAAATCAAGGTAAAAACTTAAGTTTTAATGTAGCAAAGATAGAGATTAAAAACTCTTCTGAAGTATGTGGGTGAAATAACAGGAATGATCACATTATATTACTAATTGTCCCCAATACTATTTCAGTCAAGATGATAGTATAAATCAATGTGTGACAAGTCAGTAATGAACCCCCAAAATACTGAAATTCTTGATACAAAAATCAGACTTGTCATTGAGTTGGAAGAATATACATTTAGGACTCATTCTAATAGAAATACAAGCTTAAATTTGTAAAAATAATTATAATGGAGATTATTTTGAGCACATTAACTATGGGAAATGACGAGAAGTATCTCTATTTTATTTGAACTTGAGAGAGCCAAATCATTGTCCTAGAGGTGCCAATGAGAACCTCAGTTGACCACAGTAACAACTTGTTTATTAATGTATCAATTCATGACTTGTTTCTCTTCTTAGTTTTACTTTCCTACTTTACTCTGATTCCTGGGATTGCTTAAGAAATAACTTTCCTACAATCAAATATTTTTAAAAGGATCTGCTTCTGAAGAAACCCTACTCAAGACAGCATTGTATTTTATTAAAAGTTTTCCCTGATTATTTTTGTAATAATTTTTTCTGAAAAAGTAGTATATTAAAAAAATAAAGCGACCAATTATCAAAGAGCAAATCAGTTTGGGAATTGGGAAACTCACAGAAGTTTCATATCAGTTTTGCCACATAAACTTGGGCTAAATGACTTTCTGCTTTGTTTCCCATGAAAGGTGATGAACTGGGAAAATGTGTGAGCGGCAGGATGGTAAGGATAATGTTTATCAAAATAGGGTACCATACTGATACTAGGAAGAAAATAGCTATATATTAACAGTAAATTTTCATAATTTGGCTACTAAATCATCCTTTTTATATCACTGAAATAGTTCTTACAAATGAAAGAGTTATATTTATATCATTATAGACATTATCATAACTCTTATAGCATAAATATATTGTCCAGTATATAAGTTAAAGTATACATATCTATATTGTTTTTTATTATTTTCTTTGTACTACTGGGGATTGAAACCAGTGCCTGGAGCATGCCAGGCAAGCAGTTTGCCACTGATACACTTCTCATGCTCCTCAGTTTTTTTTTTTTAAGACAGGCTCTCATCTGCTGAGACTGACCACAGTCTTGGAATTCTGCCTCATTATCCCGAGTACCTGAGATTATTAAAATCGCAGGAGTGGATGAAAAGATTAGTCTTATATTTTCTTGTACACGAAGTATCTTTAGAAGTATCTTTTTTTCTTGTCTCGGTCATTTTCACATTTGATTATGTTTATACAGTTCAAATACCTTTTTCACTTAGTAAGTTTTTATTGGGCACGTATTACATTGATGATAGTGTGCTGGTCACTAAGAGAAATAGAAAAATTAATTAGAAATGATTTCTGTTTCCTTCTTTCCTCCTTTCTCCTATCCCAATTATATTTTCTCTTAGAATAGTTTCTTAGGGAAAAGACATAAATTTGTGTGTACACATAGGATAGCTAAATGACTATACTAGTAATTGTATTAGATATTGGAAAAGAACAGTTAATATTCATATGATTAGATCAATTTCACATGTCCGTAACTGTTATTCTGAGCAACACTTTCGAAGGTAGCAACATGCAATATTACCACTGTCAAATTCCTATCATCTTATTTTGTAAACCTATACTGTTATTGTATTGGGTTTGTTGTTGCTTGTTCAACTTTTTGTTTTTCTTTTTTATTTACAGGGTTTTTTTCTCTTAAATAAAAAAAATGATTTATGCCCTCAATAACCTGCAGTAGTTAGGCGAGAAAGTTCTGCTCAGAAAATACATGATTACTATAATATACCACCACCTTCTAACTTTCTTCGTACTGTTCTTGTGGCCATTGCTACTAGCAGAATATTAAAACATAGTATAAAGCAACAGTATAGATATGATAAAGACTTGATTGCATCATAGATACCTGATACCTGACTTGTAATCACAATCAGGTCACATCCTCTTTGTTTAAGCCTGAATCAGAGAAAATCCATCACTGAGATTTATAAGAAACAAGTTTTATGGCTCCTATTACTCCCCTTCCTCTGTGCTTTCATCTCTCTACAATGTCATGACAGGTGCTACCGAGGATTGTTACAGCATCAGGTACATGATTGGATATTTTCAAATTACACATAGATACTGAGTTGATCTCTTGTCCATTCATTTACAATTATAATGCACCTTGTCTGCGTATAGCAAACTGTGGAAATGTACACTTTTTGCCTTCTAAATCTACATTGTTTCTCATGGAGGGCCTATATCTGATCAAAATCAATGCTATATCCTAAAAGTACTTGAAATGATGCCATATAATTTGGTACAGACATTAAAAAGATGTAGAAAACCTTTATGACAATACCTACTCATTTAAGTCCACCTGTCATTTCTGTGATTTAAAAAAAATTTAAAATCCATTTTTGTCTGTACTAGGTCACATTTTCTTATCATATTTGACTTTTTCATGATTTATATCTCTTCTTGATTATGATGGTAAGGGTAGTGATGACACTTATAATGGTAATGACAATGATGATGCTCCTCATAATGGATGATTACAATATCAGATAAAACATTGCATACTCTTCAAAATACCAAAGGCAGGCTTCAGAAGAATACAAAACATAATAGGGATAACAATGACCTGTTTTTCTAATTTGTTTTCATGCCCATCCATTGTGGGGGGTGACACAATTTATGGCATTTCATTCTAGATTCTTTAGTACATTTTGTTTATGACATTTTATTCATCACCACTTTCCTTAGTTTCTCTATGGATGAAATAGTACTGGCTTTTAAATTTGAAATTACTATTAACAAATTACATCTGCCTTAATCCTTTTGGACTACTATAGCAAAATACTACAGACTGGGCAACAGAAATGTATTGCTCACAGATTTCCAATATGAGCATTCCAAGATCCAGGTATTAGCAGATTCTGTGCCTGATAATGATCTATTTCCTACATGATAGATAGTGCATCTCAATGTCCAAAGAGGATGGAAAGACCCAGAGATCCCTTCAGAGTCTCTTTTAAAGAGTACTCATGAGGTCTTTGCCTTCATGACCTAATCACATCCAAAACACTACACTTCCTAATACCATCACCTTTGGAGTTAGATTTAAATATAAGAATTTTGAGAGAGTACAAACATTCAGATAACATTGCAAGTGGTATCATGATAATGTTGTGTGGATCGCATAAGCACTTCAAGTGGAATATATTAGTTCATTTTAGTATAAAGTAAGGCTAATTTTTGTAATTCTTGAAGGAAGATAAGAATTAATGGAGAATTAAATATGGAAGTATCTTTTTAAAATTTTAAAATTAAAACATTAAAATTTTTAAACTTTAAATTATCTAATGAAATACATATTAACACACACACATACATGAAAAGTGTTTCCACAGAGCAGTTTATGTATAAATTCGTTTCTCCAGATACAGTCTTCTTTAATTCATTCAATGTTATATAGAAAAATCCATTAATTTGTTTTATATATATAATGTCTAAAATGTAGTATGAAATGTAGTAAGAAATGGCTTGCATTTGATAGTTTTGACACCAAACTGCTTTTTATCATTAAAAACTATGAACTGTTCAGTTGTTAAGTTATTAATAAGTGCTTGCATATTGTCATTTAACTTAGCCAACACATCAATCCCATGAAACATGAAACATAAAGGAGCTTTTGGAAAAGTGGATAATTTCATTGTATAAAATGTATGTGCTCCTGCATTAAAATTAGAAAATAGAAAAGTTATCTTATGTACCAGAATTAATCCCATATGATCTTTTCTACTGTTAATAGGCTGAATTCTGAAAAAGTAGAAAGCTAGGAAGTTAAGAATAGATATAATTTTTTCTATACTCAATCAAATTTACCTTGCTTTAAATCAAATATGTTTGACTAAAACTAGAGAGACTGTTTTCTCAGACAATGGGCTGTATTAAGCACTATTTTTTCCTAAACTGAATTATTTTTATTTTCACAAAAACATTTAATATGCTTTTAAATTAACAGATTAATAGAAGTGGAGTGATATGACAGGTAATAACCAAAATGAAAAATAAAACTTCTGTTTCTATTTATCATTTTAGTATAATAGTGTAACATTTTATTAAATCCTTTGTTTATTATAAATGGTTAGAATAGGATTATTTGGTTTCTATGCCTCATTTGATAAAAATATGTAGTTATTCTCTTCAAAGACATTATTTTGTAAACCATAAGAGTAGAAATAGCATATTATGGAAAGATATTGAAATATTTTCAGCACAATTTGATTTTATGTATTATTATAATATAAACTTGATGATTATATTCCAAAGATTATTTGTGGTCAGTCTTCATTGAGAACATGGGAATGTGAAAAATGAGCAATATTGTAACCTGGCAAGCACTAAGTCATTGATCTTTTTAAACCTGTATGAATGCTTATTTATTTTGTTGCTGCTGTTATTTTCTTTTTATCATGGTAAGATTCCAAAGGAGTTTTGGGTGGAAAAAAAACTTTCAAAATGAATGTTTTGGTTATTTTTCCTGGTGAAAAGTGTTTAAAATTTGCAATTCTAATTAATTTTTAAATTTCTTCAAAATTCTTTGTATTAATACATTTGTGATGGGGTGTAATTGATATGTCTTGGCTGCAACATGGCATAAACCATTGGTGATGCATGAATGACTGTCCTATTGGGCAACTTTTTAATTAATTTTCTTAGTAAAAAGAGTGACAAAATGATTACATCCATTTGTACTAACGGTAGCACAAACCATCTGATGGGACAGTAATGCATTGGCCACTACCAATAGTTCAAGCCAGTGCAAACCTTTTAAAACCACAAAATATTTACAGACTTTAAAAAGAAAGGTATTAAAATACAAATATAACAAAATATATATGAAGTGTCTATCATAAAATTACAAAATTCTGATAAAAGATATCAGGCGTTAAATATAGAAACATACCATATTCATGAATCAAAGACCTGATATAACAAAGATGTCTGCTCTCAACAAATTCACCTGTAAATTGAATGCTTGAGAAAAAAATTTAAGTATGAGAAATCAAGATAGTATAATGTGGGGAAACAGATGCAGAAATCAAAAATAAATAAAAGAACCCAGAAATAGACCTAAATAAATATGCTGATCTTTTTTACAAAAGCATAAAGGCAATAGAAGAAAGATACAATTTTCAACAAGTGGTTCTGAAGCAAGTGGACATACATATACAAAAGGTAATCCCAAACCTAATCTTTATACTTTAAATAACTATTAACTCAGAATTGACCATAAACATAAACTATAAAACCTGTGCATTTCATGCACGTGTGTGTATGTGTACATATATGAGATTTTTGTCTTTCACTTTAATGTAATTGTAGATTGGTACAGGAATTCTTATCTTACTTAGTTTCATTTTACATTCATAACCTTTCTCCCTTTGAAGATACTGATACTGCATTGTGGGAGTTTGGCTTACAGGACAGATGTTTTTCAGTCTCTAATGGTCAGTTGAGCTGTACCATTCCTTTGATTACTTCTTAGCTTCATAGGTAAAAACTGATTATATTCTTCATTATCTACCACTAAGCAATTGTTAATTGCAAGTCACTACTTAGATAACGAGGACAGAATATGACTTGACATGAAAAAGCCAAATGAATCAATAAAAGAATATACATTTTCCCAAAGGTTGTTGGTAGTAGTGTAAAAACTACTCCCTGATCAGAGACTACAGATTATAAATTGAGTCTAGTAAATGTCTGAGGTCATCCTTGTGCTTCCCTTTGAGCCAAAATGGAACACTGAAACTTCTGGTCACACCTGAATCCCCAATGATTCCGTGATGCTGTGACACTCCAGGACAAGATTACATCAGCTAAAGAAGTCCCAGTTCCTTGAGAACCAAGTAGTAATAAGAAAAGTGCTTTGCCTTGGGAAAATGACAATGTCCCTGGTATCCTGCTATCTCTTCCCACCATACTCATCAACATAAAGACCCTCATTAGCATAAAACTACCACCACCCTCTAAGTCATCCAATAATCTCCTCACCATTTTTCTCAATAAACGGGGACCTTTTGCCTGCCTCATTGTAATGAACTACTGGTCATCCCAGTTCCCCTCTAGAACATTTTATTTCTTGTTCTTAAATCACGTAGCTGGAGATTGGAGCCCATTTCAGAGGTCACTGATACTCACTATAGATCTGCTTTACATATTGTGACAGGTATAATGATGGTGTCTCAAAGATATATATGTTCTAATCCTTGAGACTTAAAACTATGTTGCTTTACAAGATGATTTTAAGTTTCACTGAGATTTACTAGGAGGATTCATAGAATACATAAAAAATAGTATACACTTTGTTACAGTTTGTTACAACAAAAATTATTAAAATCAACAAAGGAGGGCCGGGGATTTAGCTCAGGGGCATAAGCGCTTGCTTGGCAAGTTCAGGGTCGTGAGTTCGATCCCCAGTACAAAAAAAAAAAAATCAGCAAAGGAAAAAAACATACATAAACCAGAGTCCAATAGAGATCAACTGCCAGTTTCTAATTTTTTTTTCCATATAGACAGCTTAATTATCCCTTAATGATGTATGGTGACGTACGTAAAATTCAGCCAGTAGAGTTTACCCAATTCTTGGTGTCCAGGATTTCACAGGTTTTTGTCATGTGGCCATGTAATACTCATGTGTCCTACTTAGTTACTAAGTCTCTACCCTCTAGTGCTCAAAAGATTTAGTGTGGGTAAAGAACCAGCCCACAAATTACATTGTTAGTATAAATTATCTCGTATGGGCCCAGGGCCTAAAATAAACAAAGCCACTCTTATCAGACAGAGTACTACAAGGATTTAGAGGTTATCAAATACATCTTTGGAATATGCAGATACAGACTAGCTAGACCAACTAATATTTTACTACACAATGATAAAAAATGACTAGCAAGCATGATTAACTGAAGGACCTTAAGAACATGTGAATATCTTGAATTATCTATTTGGGCCAAATAAAATCATAAAAATCCTTCAAAGTTATCAAAGAAGATACAAGAATGAAAACCAGAGTATCAAAGTTAAAGTGATATATATTTGAAGATGCTGTGGCTTTGGCATTGAAGTTGGAGGAAAATGTCCATGAGTTAAGAAAAGCAAGAAAGAAAAAGCCAAGATAATTTTGCCCTAGATTCTAGGATGAATCCATTTAACTCAATGTCAGAATTTTCATTTCTAAAACTTGAAGATAATAAATGTACTTAAGTCACTAAGTCAATAGTTGTTTTTACATAAGCAATAGAAATATGCACAGTATAATATAAATAGACATGTTCATCATCTTTGATGGATTTATATCCTGCTAAACCCATCATAAGTTGAAAATATGTCAGAATGCATTTTGTGTGCCTACTAAACATCTTAACTTACCAACACAGTGTATTGTAAAATATCAGTTATGTGGCTGATTGGATTTGCAGCTTGCTAGAGAAAAATATCAGATCACGCACTCCTAGCTCAGAGAATATCAATATTTCAAAATTTAAATGACAATTACTACTCCATTTGGATCACTCTTCTACCATTGTGAAGCTGAAAAAGCATTAAGTTAAACCATTGTAAGTCTAGGATTGTGTATTATATGTATATGTTTGCAGATGGATATAGTATCCCCTCTTTACCCATGGTTTTATGTAGCACAGTGTCAGTTACTCATAACCAACTGCATTCCAAAAACACTAAACAGAAAATTACAGATATAAAAAAATTTTAAATCTTGCATTGCACGTTGATCAGAGTAGTGTGATAAAAATTTATTTCCATCTGGTTTTTTCCTGCTAAGAATGTGAATCATTCTTTGTCCAACATAACCATGTTATACATGATTTCAGTATTAGACATTTGGTAGCAATGTCAATTGTAAAATTGACTATTACTATTGCACAGTGGTTGCGTCCAAGTACAACAGAGTAGTCTAACACTACAGCACAATACTGGACACTTCATCAAGGAGAAATTGTAGCATCTCCCATTATCACCAGAAGACTAATATTTATAGTATAGTAAGATATTTTCAGAGTGAGAGAGAAAATATTCACGTATTTTATTATGTTGTAGTTTTATGATTGTTTCATTTTAATGTTGTTGTTAACCTATTTCTCTACCTAATTTGTGAATTGAACTTTATCCTAGGTATGTGCAAGAAAAATATAGTATGTAGTGGGCTCAGAAATATCTGTGGTTTCAGGTATCTGTTGGGAGGCCTTGGAATACTGTATATTCCCTGCAGTTAAGAGGGTATTGCTGTGCATACAACTGTGTCTGTGTACACTCGTATGTATATCTATGATTAATTTTAAACAATAGTATTAGTACTTAATTTACTACCTTCAAATCTTATCCTCAAGCACACAAACTCTTACAAATGCACAAGGTTGAGTTCTACAATGACAGCTCATGTATTTAAAAATCGAACACACTGACTTTGACTTAGGGATATAAAATTTATGGTAAAACACTGTCAAAGCAGATGGGTTTCTCGGGAGTTTCACTGATGAGTAAGTTTTAGTATATTAAACAGTTGTTATTACAGTTTGAATTCTATATCTGTTTGAAAGGAAATTGTACCTACAGTCCATTTCCAAACTCTAATTTTTAGAAACCCAGCTTTGTGTTAGTATTTATCATAATTTTTTGCATTTTTCTTCTATACACTTTACCTAACAAGAATACACTGAAATTTTAAGTAGCACTGTATGGTTTTAAGTAGAATCGGATAATACAGCTCTTCAGTTGGTAAGAACATTCTTGGAAGTAATTTACACTTTTTCGTATCCTAGTTACTTGTTATGTAGAGCAGTTTTTTAATCTTTTGCTGAAAATTGCAGTACACCCTAAGAATACTTCCTAAATGTAGCACTTTGCAAATAACAGGATATTATATCCCTGGTATTCAATTTGGCCCAGCAGTTGGTCTCCGCTTAGGTCATTCAAAATGATAATTAGAGAAAGTCAACAATATACACAACCCAGTCATTTAGATTTCTGTACAAATACAACAACCAGAAAAGATGGAACACCTTAACCATTTGCAGGTAAAAACTACAGTATTTTATAAAAAGAGTCCAGTCAGTCAGAACACTGATTGAAAGCTTATATAGACAGTTTCATTATTCATAGATTCCATGTTTGTGAATGCTCTAGCTTCCCAAAATTTATTCGTAGCCTTCAATCAATACTCCCAGCACCTTCAAAGCTGTTCGTGGATATTCATGGAGAGGGGAAGAATTTGAATTACCCGACACACATCTCAGGTGAGGTCAAAGAAAGCATTACTCTGCCTTTTTCTTTTTCTTTTTTTTTCTTTTTTTAAAATTTCAGATCTCATAAATATCCTTCTTGCAGTCTATTTACTGCCACCTGATTTTTGTTCTTTTGGTTAGTGATACTGCCATTTAAAATGGTCACTAACCATAGTAGTAACTGTTTCCTAGTGTTTCTGGGTTTGAGGAGGTCATAATGGCCTTCAGGTGGGGGCGAAAATGTACATTAGAGCATCGTCTTTCAGGCCTGAGTTATGATGTGGATGGCTGTGCAATCAGTGTTAATGGATCAACAATATATATTAAATAGGGTGTTTGTATACAGAAACATCAGAAAACAAGATAATGTACTGACTGTTACACAAAAATGCTGTGACCAGACGACTGCAGGCAGGGGTCTAATATTGTATTTTCCCTGAAAATTGCTTCAGGATTTGTTATTTCAGTGTTCATTGTGACTTTATAGAACAGAGCCACAGAGAATAAATAAGAATCTATTTTTCTTTTCTTTCTGTAGTTTTCAATAAAGTTTATTGGTACAATTTATACACATGTAATGATCACATTCATTATAGGGAATTTGTACCTGTACATGATACATCTTTGTTTTCTTTTTTTCCATTCCCCTCCCCTCCCCTCCCCTCCCCTCCCTTCAAACCCTCTTCCTCTCCTTATTTATAAATCTTTGTTTCCATTTTATCATTTTTTCACATTTTTTCCTTTTCTCTTCCTTTCTCCCATTCTCCTAGTTCACCTTTCATTTTGAATTGTACTCTTAGTTGAAATAATTCAGATGCATACATTTAAGCATCTCATTGTCTCTCTGGTGTGAGAAACAAAATATAAATGAGAAACAGAAAGTTTAATAGATATTGTGAAATAGGATATTGTGGTCACCTTCCCTCCTAAGCCACTTGCAAGGTGTATAATCTGCATTTTCCAGCAATACTGAAAACTCATACTGACATTATATTCTTGAAGTCCCTTGCTTAGCTATTTTTTGAGTTTCTAAAAAGTAAGTGAAGTGTACATTAGTAAAACTCTCACCTATACATTAGGCATTCTTTTATATTCTAGTTATAAAAATATATCAACAATAACAAGAATGTCATGAAGTTAAAATGACACAGTTTTATGTTGCTTAAATGAATGTCATACAGGTTAAATGAGTAATAAATCATTTTGTGTACACTTTGCCAACATCTTATTTTCAGATCATATATCTCACCTTACATGTTGATCACTCTCAGCACTATTTTTCCTTTTCCTTGTGAATTCTTGCTCGTCTATTTGGTATGTTCTTCTTTTCCTCTTAGTGTTTATGTTGTGCTTTTTACCATGATGATAAAAATACATAACTTCCAAGTCTTCACACTATCTAGCAATTGTCCAAGGCCAACCCTCATTTTTATCTGTTTATGACTTTTACAGGATTTTACTTGTTTCTATCTTATTATCTGAACTCCTCTCGCAGGAATATCTGTGGTAAGAATATGAAAGTTGTGTGTTTCTGTGTGTGTGTATGTGTGTTTCTATGTGTGTTTGTATATTTAACTGTACATTGAAGATAATATGAATGTATGTGTATATATTCATATATATGTTAATGTTAAGTATGTATATATATATATATATAGATTAGGCATACATGTATATACAAATGTGTATAATAAATATATGTATTTATAAAATTGTAAAGCTATATATTCTTATGAGATACAAAATCCTTGAAACCTATCAGTTTAAAAGTCATTTATCTGCTCTTTTCAAATCCTTTGACATTTTCCACTGCTTCATATAGTATAGAAACCCCTATTTTTTATTTTATTAAGCTCTCCAAACCCTCCATGAGATATTTTTACAGTTATAACCATTTTAAATATTTGAGAGTGTCTTGAGATCTTTGAATTAAATATCAATTAAATTAATATCATAAACTTAAATGCATAATCTTTATTTTATTAGACTTTATGTGGCTCCTGCTTACAAAGGAACAGAATGAAAGACTGCTCCATTTTTGTATAATTAGAGCATAATTAGGATGCAAAACTAACACAGATAATTTCTTAATTCACTGTATCTGCTCAGAAAAAATCACATGACTTAATTAAAATAAATAAACTAGGTGACAGTCTCTGCATTGTAATACAGATTTTAAAATAATGAACTTTTCTTGGAAGAAGGAAATATTTAACAATAGTTTGATATTATTATAGACCTTATATATACTTTCATAACATAATCATGGCTGCTTATTCTCTAGTCAGAAGTTCTCAATAAGAGAGTTACACTGGCTCAGATGATCTATAATCCACTGGAATATTGTAGTTAAGGCAGGTTATATTTCTTAATTTAATTCACTGATATAAAATATTTAACCTTTTACAATAAGCAATTAAGAATTTGTGCCTGTGAAGTCACTTCAATAAAAGTATTGTTAACACCAATAGGAAGCTATAATAGGTTACGGATCTTTAAGCACAGTTTTCTTTTGAAACCATCTGTTATAATATTAATGTTTAGAAGAAAAACCTAAATTGTTTTTAGATAAACTTCTTAAAAGGAGATCATGTGGTGTAGAATCTTTTTGTTGTCATTTTAACTCATCTTCTCAGTAGAGAAAGATACTTTTATTTTGTTTTCTACAAACAGACATATTAATTTTCATTTTATTCTCCTCTAACTTTACAGTACATTTTTTTTGAAGTCGAGTCCTGGACCATTGTTGCTAAGGAATAAAATAAAACACTGTTCTAAATACGTCCATGCTTCATCGTTCATGAAAGTAGAAGTAAGGAATAGAAGTTAAAGACTTTCAATAAAGTTTTATATCATTTGGATTTTACTATTGTAACATAATTGCACCATCCATGTACAGTAAAAATAGTATTTCTTTGATAAAATTGTTCAATTACTGAAGTAAATGTCTTTTGGCAAAAGCCCAGTGAGTGACCCATGTACTGTAGTTTTACATAAATCATCCCCTTCCTGACATACAAAGTTTATTATCACTTTTATGCCTTTCCTTCTTTATATATAGAGAGAAGTACATTATAAACTTTAGTGTGTATACATATTTATTTATATTCACATATATATGATATATATAGATATAATTGTATACTTATGATTAAATAAAAATAGAATTCTAAATTTAAGAATGCATTTATTTATAATTGGAGCAAATAAGCAAATGGCTAGATATGTAATGTGTGTTGTTAATATTAAATAGTAGCATTGTTTTGAAGTACAGATCTTTGTTCAGTAGCATAGCATATTACAGCAGACCAAAGTTATTAACTTCAATTGATAAAGAATTATGTATATAATTATAATCCTGTTAATTATTTAAATCCATGAATTATGCAAATGCAGCAGGTATTATTAATCATCTGCAGGAACCAGAACAATTTCCCTAAAAGAACATATAAATATTAAAAAGTCCAACTTGGCTCTATTATGCAGTGTTAGGGCTTTAGTGTTCCCTTATGAACAATGTTTAAATTCATTTCTTCTTTATAAAATGAAAAATGACCCAAATGGATCTTCCACAAATGCCAAATGAATGTCATTAGATTTCTCTTTTGGTCTATAAAACGTTTACTAACTATGTGGTCTTGTATGTTAGTTTACAACAAAAATATCTTTTAAGCTAATCTCATTCCATGATGGTTGATATCACCAGTCACTAATAATACATTGTATGGATATCCCTGCTGTGAGACTAAGCTACATGTAATCATCCTGTACCTTTTAATAAAATATTAGAATTTCCTCATATTCGCATAATTTAATCCCTTTCCAAGTTGTATGAAACAATGGAACATCTAGTAGACTAATTATGACTCCTTTTTACGCATTAGTTCACCATTTATAAAAACTACATAATGAAAAAAATTAAAAAGAAAAGAATTTCCAATTAGGTTTTTGCAAACTAAACAAATGATAAGGGCCTTCAGGGTGTAGTCCTCGTAAAAGAAATTGCTGTAATTTTGCCTGATAAAAAATACATTTTTTGTTTTCCTGTGAAGGGGGTACCTTTTGAAAATATATAGAAGTATTTTTAAAAACAATGTTTTGGATATTCTAAGTATATTAGTATATTCTCTGTTTTTCATTTAAATCCATTTTTAAAGTATTTCAAGTAGAATATTTAATTAGCAACTCTTAAAATAATTATTTAGTTTAAATATAAACAAGTATGTATTTTGAAATCTCAAAAAATTTCCAAATACCAGTATATTTACATGCTTATAACCTCAGAAAGTGACAATTATTTGGAAAATGCCAAGATTGGTGAAAGGATAGGAGTTAGTAAAGCAAGAAAAGAACTTATAGGAAGACAAGATTCAGAACCTTTACAATTTTATCCTTTAGAACAGTTTATGGCATTGAAGGGCTTCCAATGTAATGGTTTACTTGAATGTCTTACCGAGCTTGCATTTTGTGTCACATTTTAAATGAATGACAGTATATACAAACTGTGGCCTGGTAGACTGATCAGCAACGTGCCTGTTTAAATATTTTCTTTTTCCATATATTTTAAGATAATACCCAACAATTCTGCTTCCTTTTTTCTTTCTTTATTCCTCTGATGTTTTGTTGTTGGTGGTTTTTGCTACAGGTGATTGAACCCACTGGCTTCTCACTGAAGTACATCTAGTACCCTTTTCATTTTTGTTTTTGTTTTGTTTATTTTTTTAGGGTGGGACAGGGCTTCACTAAGTCAGTAAGTTGTGTGTGCGGGACTTGCGCTTGTGTCCCTCCTGACTCAACCTTGCAGAGTGTGAGGATTAAGGCATGTACCACAACACACAGATTCACATTTTTCTTACTCAAATGTCACTGGCTCTGTATAACTTTTAAAGTATTATGCTCAGTTAAATATGCTCTTCTTATTTTAGACAAAATTTCAAACTTTCAATTCTAGTCTCATCATTCAATATATGATATCATTTATATTCTGTTACCTTAATATAGATTGGAAACTCTGTGAGGTCCAAAATCACATCTTTTTCATTTGTTTACCCTCATATCTTGACAAGAATATAGATTAAAATTTCTGAGTTTCACACATGTACTATGAAGTGAGAGATTCTCAAAATGGTAAATATTCAAGCAGGAGCTAAAGGAACATCTGTTATAACTCTGGTGAAGTAGAATCCTCCCTGGATATTGAGATACTAGATACTTGTTTCTATGGCCTTTTTTAAACTCTCTCTCTCCTTCCCTCCCTCCTTCCCTGCTTCCTTGCCTCCCTCCTTTTCTCTCTCTTCTCTCTCTCTCTCTCTCTCTCTCTCTCTCTCTCTCTCTCTCTCTCTCTCTCTCTCTCATCTCAAATTCATGTCATGCCTTATAGCTAAAAAGAACCAGGCAGAAATATCTGTCCTTTGAGTAAGGCTCACAGTAGTTGATTATGATCACCAGGGCTTAGTTCTTATAAAAAACATTTGTATTAGAGTCCAAAAAGAGCTACTCTCTCTCTTTTTCCTCAGTAAATTCCTTTTTATATTTTTCCAGCTTACAAGAGCTACATTTGGGCAGATTCTGCATTCTTGACTTTATTTACAGAATTTCAACCACAGATATTTATCACTCAAACATGTTGAATTTTTTTCCTTTTGTCTTTTTGAGACAGGGTCTCACTATGCAGTTCAGGCTGACCTTGAACTCACTTTGTAGCTCAAGCTGATCTCAGACTTGCAAGGATTCTCCTGCCTCAGCCTCCTGAGTGCTGGGATTACAGGCATACACCACCACACCTGTAAAAACATGTTTTATTAAATTATTATATGAGTTAATCCTTTGCACCATGGAAAGAAATTTATGCCCTGAAATGCCACTTATGGGAGTGATATTTTCTTTAAACATTGTACAAAATGAAAAGAGAAAACTGTAATAAACATTTGTAGAGCATAGAAAACAGTGCAAATGAAGTTCTGACCTTTGTTTTGTCTTCTAAATGTGGTTTCCTAATTTTTGGAGAGAGAATCTGATTATATTTTGGTGCTTATTGTAAATTAGCGTAAGATAAAATGTATTATTTTGAAATTTGTTTAGTTAAAATTCATAAATTTAATATGTAGTTGATATTTTAATTATTCCAATGAAATACTCATTAGATTAATGGAGAAAACAGTTAACATAACAAAAATAAGTAGCAGAGTAAGGAATTGAGTAAGCAGCAGAGTAAATAGCCTCTCTGAGAGAAACAGCCCAGATGTTGGAATATAACGTTCTGGAAAAGACCAGAAGGCAAGAAATGGGTCCTCTTGACCCAGGAGGAAACTAAAGTGAGAATCGAAGCCCACAGAGAGAATTAAAAAAAAAAGAAAAGAAAAACTTAAAAAGAAGGCAGTAGCTGGAGGCATTTTCACTGATGCTGGTCACACTGTGTGAGCTCCACTGGAATCCAGAGACGCCGGGTCACAGTGAAGCTGGGGGCTGGCAAGCCCAAAGGTCTCAGCCGGGAGATGTGGTGGTGGAAAGGAGCAGTGGAACAGAGAACTGCACTGGCTGGCAGTGAGTGTGGGGCACTCAGTCCTCCCAAGGGAGTGGGCGATTGACCAGGCACCATTTTGGAGTTGGGCAGGATAAACTAGGAACCAGAATTGCAGCCAGCAACATTCAACCACTCCTAGTGCAGAGCAGATTGGTGAAAATTGCTTGGACTGAGTCCTGCTCCTGTGCACAGTCCAATAGCCAAGGCTGAGGTTTCCCTAAAGATATCCCTAACTAACCCCGCCCACACAGCACACACTAAGTTGGTGAAAACTCCCTGAGCTTAACCAGCTTGGAAGGGAGGGTCCAGCCTGCCCTGCCTCTGCTTATCCACCAGTAGTCACCAGCAGATTGGGAAAGCAGCAAACAGCATAAATCTTTAGCCAGCAGGCTTCAGAGTAATTACAACCAATACAGGAAGTGTCAGGGACCCCACTACCCACTGCTCTGGCAGAAAACAGGAACATGACAAGAGGAAGAAACAAAAGGCAGTTTCTGGCCTCCAACACAAGCAGTACTGGTCCAGGGGAGGTAAACACAGTCATTGGGAGTTGCACACCTACAGTTTCTAAAGTAACAACAACTGACATAAAGAAACAAGTTCATGAAAATATAAAAGAACTTAAATACTATTACAAGTAAAGGAAGATATAAGTAAAATAACAGAAGAAATGATAAGCACCCCTGAGGAAGACACAGATGGAAGAATAGAGGAGCATAGAAAAAGAAGGGAAACCTTCAATGAAGAATATAAAAAATAATTAGAATGAATGAAACAGATTCAAAGAGATAACCAGGAAATTTAAAACTCCATTGAAAGCTGGCAAAACTGCTTGAAAGAAACTAAAGACAGACTATCAAAGACTATCAAAAAAGTCTATCAAAGATAGACATGAAGACAGGTTTGCCACTTGCAATCGCAAAAGGAAAGCTCTCTTAATAACAGGGAATCATGAATTAACAATACAAAGGCTAGAAGATGACAAGAGGATCTATAACTTAAGAAAAAATGTGAGTGAAAAAGCAGGGGTAAACACAAATGAAATACAAAGGCCATTTACAGAAATAATTAAAGAAAACTTCCCAAGTATAGGAAAAGGAAATGATATTCAGATATATGAGGCATACAGAACTCAAGCCAGCTATAACCAAAATAGATCTACATCCAGACATATAATAATCAAGATCCCAGAAATTCAATATAAGAACAGAATATTAAAAGCTGTCAGAGAAAAGAAACAGATCACCACACAAACCATCAAATCAAGAAGAGATTGGAATGAAGTATTCCAAGTCCTGAAAAAAATTGACCTCCAACCCGGATTGATGTACCCTGCCAAACTGTCTCTCAAAATTAATGGCAAAACAAGATGCTTCCATGGCAAAGAGGACCTAGAGGAGTTCATGACCACCAAACCAACTCTACAAAAAATACTGAAGGATATTCTAGAGAGAGAGAAAAGACCATGGTTTCAGGAATAGCAGCAGAGGGGGCTCACTGAATGGGGCAGACAGTGGAATGAAGAGGAAAAGTAGAAAACCAACAGCAGAAAAATAGCATGGCAGAGATGAGGCAAAGAAGGCTGGCCATAATCACTAAAATATATGGCCTCAATACACTAATAAAAATAAACACAGGCAGAGTGGATCCAGAGATAGGGTCCATCAAGATGCTCTGTATAAGAAATATAATTAACCTGAAATAGGTTTCATAGATTGAAAGTCAAATGCTCTATGTGACAGGGAACCAGAAGAAAGTGGTGATAGCTTGCCCATCAGCTGCAGATTGGTTGGAAAGACATCACACTTTTATACAATGGAGAACTACTCAGCTATAAGGAAGGAAAACCTTGAGGCTCATGTACGTAAATAGATACAACTTGAGATCATGCTTAGGGATAAAAAGGTTCAGAATCAATTAGGTAAGTAGCAGGTTGCCCCCCTAATCTAAAAACTAAAGGAGTTGGTGGGATACAAAACGTACAATGCACCCTGTTAAAGTGAAAGGGGAAGAATTGTCTAAAAAGGGAAGGCAGGGGCCATTGTCAGTCTTATATCATGATTTGAAGCCTATATTGTTTTCATTACTCTATTTAGTTTGGTTATATTCTGTTCCAGTTTTTCTACTTGTACTAGATGTGATGGCATGAACAGCTATTCCAAAGATAGCAGGATATACTAGGGTAACCATTTTTGATTTTCTATTAACTTAATTTGAAGCCCTGTATTACATTCACTGTCTTGTTTTGACAGATTTATTTGAATCTGTTTTGTTTCATCACTGTCTTGTTGGACTGATTTTATTTGAATCTGTTTTGTTTGATAGTATCAAGTCTGAGGATATAGGCAACTACTTTGAAGACAATAAATTCACTATGATAACCGTTCTGGTTTGACTATTATCTTCTTTTGAAGTCCTATAATGTCTCCATTGTTTCATTTTCATTGATTTTGTTCCATATTGTTTTGTTCAATTTTATTATGCCTGATGATATGGGCAATACTTTTGAAGATAACAAGAGGCATTATGGTAACTACTGTTGATCACCATGTATTTTTGTTTTAAGTCATGTACTATGTCCATCCTTTTGTTTTGACTGACCCCATTTTGTTTTGTCTCATTTGGCTTTATTCTCTTCAAAAGAAAATAAAAGAAAAATAACATTGAAAAAGGAAATAAAGTTTTAAAAAACCATAAAATAATAAATACTGACATTAAAAATCATATTTACATAAATCATTTTAATCCCTCTTATCCCATATTCATGTTACCCAGGACACTGCACCAAGCTAGACATCTAATTTAAATTTAGTGATGCACAATATAATTTTAATTCTGGAAGATGGTAAACATTCATGTTAAAATTCACTTCTGTTTTTGGTTAAATTTCGATTATTTTCTGTACCACACAACTTAAGTAAAAATACCAAACACCAAGGGAATTGAAAATTCATGTCTACACAGAAACCTTCCCTTGGATATTTATTGCAGGTTTATACATAATTGCCAAAAGTCGGAAGTAACTGACATGTCCTTCAATAATGAATGGATAAATGAACTGTGGTATGACCCAAAAATTGAATAGTATTCATCACTAAAAGACATGAGCATCTCAGTGTAGTAGCCCAAACCTACATTCTCAGAAATCTGGGAAGCTGAGACAGGAGAAGAGAAAGTTTGAACCCACGCTGGGCTACTCGGGGACTGTGGGAGACTAGGCCTCAACATAACACAGCATTGAGGATGAAGCTTAGAATGAAGTCCATTCATGAAATACCCAGTTCCATAAGAAATCCAAAAAATAAGGAAAAAATAAGCTGTCAATTTATATTACAACCTGAAAGAACTTGAAATGCACGTAAATGTGAATGATGCCAATCTGAAAAGACTACATGCTATATAATTACATCTGAAGAGGCATTCTGGGGAAAAAAATACTATGGAGGCAGTAAAAACATCAGTATTTGCCTGCCATTAGGAAAGAAGTGATGAAGGTGGGGGGAGGGAATTATGAATGCTAAAACTCTTTGGTGTGATATTACATTGTTAGATAATCTCTCTATAAAAAAACACTATGTATGTGTGTATATATGTATATATATCTCCACACCCATGAAATGTGTAACATCAAGTTTGACACTTATTATCTATGGATTTAGAGTGATAATGTGTCGGTGTTGTTTCATCAGTATGAAGCACCCTAGTGAGGAAAGTTGATGATGTAGGGAATTTGCACGTGTTTATGTGTGTAGGGAGATAGATATAGATATAGATATAGATATAGATATAAAGTCTCTCATAAATTTCTTTAATTTTCCTGGTATGCAAAAACTGCTCTAATAATTGAATTGTCTACAAAATGTGCAATTCTACTAATATCATAGAAAATTTAAAGAGAGTAGCTCACCACAAATCATTATAAATACCAAATAAATACAAACATATATTTTAAAAATTAGGGGAACTAAATCAGGTTTTTAAAAAAATTTTTTCTATCCAATTCAAGTTCTTCAATAATACAGAAGAGTCAGAAGAGTAGACATGCCCTTTCTTGTTGGGAGAATATAAATCTGTCTAGTAGCCTTTGAAAGCAACCTGGAAATAGGCATAAGCAGCATATTTGATCTTTTAACCTTTCAATTTGTCTTCTGAGACTCTTCCCAAGAACATGATTAACTAGTACAGACAAAATTGTTCTTCGAAATGTTATTTTTAATAGGACAAAAATAGACTCAAGCAAGAGCCGAAGTAGCTGGCAAATAAGAGACAGTTATGTAAATCTTGATATACAAGTTGCACTGAAACATTATTATGTATGTATTAAATTATATTTTAAAAGTATTTAGTAAGATGAATAAAATTGATCATCTATTAATTTGACTATATATATGTAGTATAGCCAGTATATTTTACTTTTTAAAATATATAGAGAGAAAAGTGAATATTTTAAAGAAACTTATAAAACATTATAACAAACTCTCTTGTATAGTACAGTTTGGTTTAATATTCTAAGTTACCTTGAAAATTTCTGTGAGCTGTGTCTCTCCAAATTCACATATTGATATTTGGTTGCTGATATGATAGCATTAAAATATATGACCTTTAGGGAGTAATTATTGACACTGCCTCCATGAATTAGAGCAGCAATTTCATAAAAAGACTGGAGGGAACAACCTATGCTTTTTATCTCAGTCCCTTCTACTATTCCAGGAGAGATTCCTTTCCTCTGCAGGACAGAGTATTTAAAGCACTGTCTTAGAAGCATAGATAAGCTCCTCAGCAGACAGCAGATTGGCCCATGGTTTGATATTGACGTTTCTGTGTTCCAAAACTGAGAAATAAAATTTTTCTGTTTCTGCAAATTACTTTATCCCAATTATTGTGTTTCATTAGCACAAACGAACTAACACATCATTATTTTCTTGTAATAAGGAAGGACGGCTAAACATTATGGTATATGGATTTTTAAAAAACCCAACTGAAATAACATATTCTAATTTATAAACATCTTTCACAAGAGTTTTATACTGGGCAAAAGAAAGAAAAAAACTTAAGAAAAAAAACTATGCCAAGAAATATTACCAAGAGTGATATAGAAGGACACTAAGTTCTGTTAGGAGTGTTCAGGGTCCTCAAATAGTACCTCGAGGAGTTGTTTGCAATATTATGATGAAAAACATTAGGAAATACATTTCCAAAGGAATTACCTTGAAAATGAATTGCTGCCTACTTTCCACAAGTAATTCTACTTGTGGAGAAATTTATGCTTCTTTCTGAACTACATGTATCTAGCACTGAGCTATGTTGAGTTCTTTATGACAAATATTCTAACCTCTTGCATTTTTCTTTGTAGGAGATTATACCGTTAATTTCCTGTAAAGTACTTAAGGACAAGTGATTCATAGATAATGTGTTATTGCACTAGTTTTAGTCTCTTAGCAAGAAAGACATCATCATTGAAACTGCAATAACAGCATGACTGGTTCAAAATCTTAAAAATCTTTCGATTATGCATACTGTCTCTGCTACATTACTATTGTGTCCACATCACCTCAATTAGGTCATAGAAGTTTGTACTGATAGATAGGAAATAAAAGAAACGGTAATTACTGTCGAAAAAGTTCCCAAGCCAGTTCGTTGTCCCTCTGAGTTAGCATCACAAAATCACAAAATTTTGTGAGTTATCACAAAAACATGATGAATCAGTTGGCTCATAAGCAATAGAAATTAATTTCTCACAGTTTTGATGATGGAATTCCAAGATCAAGATGCTGCCTAAGTTAGAATCTCCTAAAGAGCCACTTCATTATATTTGGTTTTTTATGGCCCATATGGTGGAGAGAATAAAGAAGATCCTTTTGGCTTATTTTTCTAGGGCTAAAGTGTCATTTATGGGAGCAGAACCCTCATGACTTCATAAATCTACCCCCAAAGACCCTATCTTCCAATACACTATCATGATTGGGATTCAACATATAAACATTGATGAGCAGAGAAATGTTCATGTTAGACTGTTTGACTATCTCAGTTTTAGGTGGTTTATCCCTTCAAGTAGCCTAATCTTAAATTTCTTTTCTTTTTTTTTTTTACTGGGAATTGAACTCATTACCTCACTCTTGCCTGGCAGGCACTATGCCACTGAGGTATATCCCTGGCCCTCAAATTTTCTATATCAAAAAAATTGCAATACTCTAGCAGAGGATGAACCAGCACTTTTTACTGGATCATAGTGATATATATATTGACTATTTCATGCCTTTATTCAAATGAAAAATTAAGATGTGTCATGCTCGTGTAACAACTCCCTATGATGAATTCAATCATTATGTTCCTCAAAAATGTGCTGATAAAATAGAAACAAACATCTATTGCCAAGAATTTTTTACTAGCACAAGGGTTTTAGGATGGTTATGTTGTGCTTGATTGTAGGTGATGTGTGCAAATTTCTATGAGCTTTGCAATAAAAATAAAATATTACATATTCTATATCTAGTTTCTGTATCACAAGTAGCAAATATTAAAATGTCTATCCATCTGCACTCTACAGTTATTGTGAAATGACTATTTTCACTAGGAATATATAGTTTAAAAAGTTCCTTTTTAAGAATACGACCAAAACAATGCTATTCTTCCTATTTTGATTAGTGTTCACGGTTTCTTCTTAGCTCTCCACAGTGAAAACATACCTGAATACAGCATAAGGAAAATCTGTCTTACTGCAAAACTATGACATGCTACTTGACTGCAACTATTACAGTTGTACAATCTTTAGAAACATCCAGGTTAATGGAAAAATGGAATAAACCAAAATCTAAGAATAAATATGTGATATTTTAAAAATTTATTAAAATATAAGTGTAAGTATAGAATGAAAGTATGTAACAGTATATGATAAATGACATTATAAAATATTGAAATATATAATATATGAAAATATAGTTATCCTCCAAACTATAGAATAGTTTGGAGGATATTATAGTTATTTTCCAAAAAGTCTTCACCTTTCTCCTCTATTGTTTACCTACCCACTCCTAGAGTGCTTTCCTTAACACTTTTGTTTTAAGAAAAATTTTCAGATAACTCAGATAATATTCAGATAATATATAGATGGCTATATTAACTGCCTGCCCCTTCTTACCTCACTAAGCAGTACCTATGATCGGGCCAATTAAACAGGGCTCCAGTTTGTTAGCCTCCTCCTTCAGCAACTTGAGTTCTGGAATTATATGCATGCACTATCCCACTAGGCCCAGGGTCCTTTTTAAAAGTTATAGCTGTCTGCTATTTTTTTTCTTCTTCCTAAAAAGAAGCTAAGACAGAAAGTCATAGGAAATAACTTTTATAGAGTATCAATTATATGTCATGCTCATTAGCTTTAGCATAAACACTAGCTTATTTAAGCAGTGCAATAACTCATTTAAAGTAAACACTATTAATTCTATCCTTCTGAGGAAATTTATAGCTAGCTAAATAAAAAACCTTCCTTGAATTCTACAGGTACCAAAAGAAAAAGCCGTGATTATTACCTATACCCTTGTGTTTTGAATCTATTGTCTTTTCTTTCAACCATGTTTTCAGATACAGAACAACTTAGTAACCACAGGAAAAAAAATTAAAATTTGTTGAAAGTGCCCTAAGAGCCATGAAATGATCTCCATCTTACTGAGTAATTATAGTGTGTGGTTATCCCCTGCTGTATTGTGATGAAGACAGAGCAAAAGTAAATAAAGCAAAAGATAATTGAATTAACTACCATAAATTATTTTATATACTCACAATCATTGATAGATTTTCAACTGAGATAGGCTACTTTTTAAAAATTTTATTTAAAGAGAAAACAAAACAAAACAGAGAAAAGGGTAGCAACAATACAGAATTCCAAGCAAAAAAAGAAAAGAAAAAAACATTAAGAAATCATTCCTTGGTAACTTACATACTGTCATCTTGGAAACAGTTGTTCAAGTTACAAAATTAAAACATACAAAGTAGACATTCAAACAATGAGACTGTTATCAGTTCTGCTCCATGATCTAACAAAAACAGTAATATGGTCATCCATCTTACACACTTAAACATACATGCAATTATATCCTTTAGAGCACTTTCTTTTCCTTGCTTTTTTAGAGTAGCAATTACACATTTTGGGTTTTATCACTCCTACATTTCTTACTACTTTTTACACTAGAGACACAATGCGATATTTATAAATATGATTTATTTATTTCACTAATGAGGTAGACTACTTTTTAAATAAAAGTTTCTAAACAATCTTATATTCAACTTATGGCCTACGTTTAGTGTGTGGCTGAACATTTATCCTCCAAAATAAACAGATTACAGATTTTTTTCATATTTTGCTAATAGCTCTCAAAATTGAAGATCTCTACCAATATATTGACTTTTGTTTCATCAGTGATAATCATCAACTGCATTTTGAGTAAGAATTGGGGTATGTTAGGCTAACACAGGTAATTCATATCACTCATTCTATATATGTGAGGATGAAATGAGTAGAGAAACATACAAGGGATTTTTTTCTGTTGAAGTATTAGAAAGATAATGATAGTGAACAGTGACAATCATTTGATCATTAGATACTTGTGACTAATATCACTTTGTATTTTTGTAACTAGAGTCATGGAATTCTAGTAAATTTATTTAAATATACTTTCTAATTTTTTTTTTTAGTTCTGCATGACATCAGGCATGGTGTTTTAGTATCAGCATACCTATGTGCAGTGACACATACAGTGAAGCTAATGAGAATATTCATTAGTTGACATACTATGTTTAAACGAAATTCTTAATATCTAATTTCTAAGCAAATTTAAGGCACATAATGCATTATGAGTAGTTATAGATCCCATGGTGTCCATTAATGATCTCTGTATGTTTGTACTACTTGGCCAACATCCATTTCTACCATCCCCTATCCCCTGACAACCAATTTTACCATTATCCACTCTAATTCTGAGTTCAATGTGTTTTGAAACTATATGAGTATTGTAATTTAACACATGTATTTCACTTATTTCCCTTACAATAATGTATCCTAATTTTACATTATCTAAAATAGTAAGATTTCCTTTCTTTTTTAACTGAAATATATTCCACAGTATGGATTTTATATATAATATGTAATATATGATATATAGCATACATAATGTACATGTATGTATGTGTGTCTCTGTGTGTATGAATACATATATGCATATACATATCAATTTCTTTATCCATCTCTCCATAGAAACACACTTATTTTTTTTTTCATCTGTGGGCTAGCAGTGAACCTGAAAGTGCTGATTTTCAATCGTTAACATCATCCTCTTTAGAGAAAAACCTGGTAGTGATTTCCTGGATCATACACAACAGCAATTTTATTCATATTCTCCTGAGGAACCTCCAAACTGTTTTCCATAATTATTGTATCAATTTACATCACCACAAACAGTATAAAAGGGTTAGCTTTCCACCACATCACAGCCAAAACATATTCATATTCAAAATTAACTTTTATGCTGCATAGATTTAAACTACATTGAAAAATATGGAGCATGGATTTACTAACTCATCTAAGAGAAAATTTTTAGTATTAGAATTGCTGTTTTATTAATTTTATAGCTTTGAAGAAAGATCAATGATGTACACTAAGTAGTAGCTATATATTTCACAATTTGGCATATATTATAGAATGAATGTGATTTTATTTATAACTTATACTTAATTAATTCTTCGTCAAACTATTTAAGTAGTCATTCTTAGTGTGCACCACCCGTAAGCAAAGATAAAAATGCTGTATAAATTACCCAAAACAACACCTACTGATTCTTTAAAAAATTAGAAGTGAATATTTCAATATCAAATGAAAATGAATTTAAGCTTATGCAATAAGTGTAGATTTGATTGGTTCTCAAGGATCTACTAAATTTTTTTAACCAAAATCTTTAGTAATGAAAAGTGTTTTGCCTTTCTTAAACATATGAGATACATAGATAAACATGGATTATATAATACCAAATAATGATATCTCTGTATCATGCATTTGGAATGCATTTTTGGGTTTAAATCTATGATGTAACTATCATATTTTGTAAGGCAATTTATACGCCAAATATTAGGCTCCATATCAAAGACTGCAACTTTACAAATGATTTATTTTCTAAAATTTAATTATAATTAAAAAGTAAGAGAGCCTGCTACATTTTAGTATTTCTCCTATTCTATATTCTTTCATAAATGAAAATCTGAAATTCATATTATATTTAAAACCCCTTTTTTCCATCTTCTTTGCATTCTGTAGTGTACCCTAAAAGACAAAAACACAAAGATGTGAACAGTTTTGAAGTGGTTAACATGAAATTTTAGGTTTTTTTTAAATAAAAAAGCTTATAGTAGGATATGTTTCTGCTGTTTTTCCTGATTTTAAGAAGTTGCTTTTTAAAGTTTACCCACTTGGGTAGTTAAATTTCAAGTTGGAGACACCATCATAATGGATTAGTGCAAATTAGAATAAATTTGTTTTAATTATTATGTGAAATACATTTCAAAATGTAAATTATAGTACCAATATATATACATCTTTCCATGTGTCTGTCTGTCTGTCTGTCTGTCTCTCTCTCTCTCTCTCTCTCTCTATATATATATATATATATAGAGAGAGAGAGAGAGAGAGACAGAGAGAGAGATTAAAAATTAGGAAAAAATGAGTTCTATATTAGGTTATAATAAAATTAGGAAATAATGAGTTCTTAGTAATTATTACATTTGCTTTGATATATTATTCTATCATAACTTATAAAATTTAATTTTAATACTACTGTATTTAGTATGATAGACCTCAAACGTCTTTAAAAATTTAAATCTTCTCTCCCAAACCATTGTAGAAGCTATCTTTACAGTATCATTTTAATTTGAAATTCCTTATTATTTTTCAATCAAAAACACAAACTAAGCCAGGTATGATATTTCACGGCTATAATCCCCGCACTCAGAAAATAAAACAGAGTTGTGAATGTTTTATTGAATTATTTTTCATTTTTTAAAACTTTGAAACATTTTATTAGTACGTTTGCAGCACATAATGATTGCATTCCTATATAATGTCATGTCTCAGAAAACAGAATAAATAAACATATTAATGTTTAAACATGAGAAGGGTTATTTTCTTAGGTATTTTATGTCTTTGTTTAGCTATGATTTCTTGTGCATATACATAAGTAAAAGTTGACAAACCAATTCAAGAATTTGGCTTTTAGTTCTGCATTTGAAATTTTATGTACTACTTAAAGGAATTCTACAATCAGTTGCCAAGGAACAAAAGAGCTAGTCTACAAAAGCACAATATTAGTTTTTTTTAGTTTTTTATTCTCTTAATGAACCTGAAATAATTCTGTCCAACAAAATACGCTTTATATTAAGTAAAACTCTAATAGCTATGAAGTAATCATTTTGACACATTCTTTGTAATGTTCTTATCAAGTTGCGAATACTGTGACAACCTGTAACCCACATGCAAACGAATGAAATTGGATCCCTGCTCATAGTGAGAAAAATTAATTGAAAACCTTCAAGCTGATAACTAACATTTGAACATATATTTGATATTAACTATATTGTGTTGATTGGTTTGGGATGAGTTAGTGAGGCATAGGCTTCTTTTACATTTTTAGCTGTTAGTCGTGTATCAGCGGTTCAGCTTTAATGTGTATCACGCAAACTCTGGACATCTGCGGCATCCTCAAGTTAGAAAAGCATTACAGGATGGTGTTTATCCATTAAACTACAAGGTATAAATTGCCCACTGCACCTCGAAATTCATTCTCTCTCCTTCTGTAGACATGAAACCCTTGTCCTTAGTTTATCACAAACTTTCCAAAAACAAAGGTGACACTTCTCATCTTCTTTTACTTCTATATAAGAAAATATGAATTTGTTCCTAATCCAGGGGCACAATCAGAGTTAAAAACTGACACCATTAAGAAATAGAAAATTTAACTCCATTGGTTAGAGAGGGAAATGGAAACAATAACTGTGTAATGTGAGACTAGAAAATATGGTAGGAGCCACAGCAAATAGTCAATAGTACATAACAGATAAAAGCAAAACCAAAAAAGTATACTTGAGAACTTTGTCTCAGTTTACTTTAGTTAATTCTCTCTTCCCTGGTATATTTCCTGTCTTTCCAACATTTTTTCTCTATTCTTTTCATTCTTTCAATCCTAGGCAAAGGTGGTCCACTATTTCTAGAATCCAAAATGAAAGACTGTAGATTTATGTATTCTATTGTTTATAAAGAACTGACCCAGGAAATTCACCACTGTACTTCATAATTTGCTTTAAAAACCTCAAACCAAAAATTCTCAAATCAGATTTCAGATGAAAATCAATAAATTACCTTAGGAATTCTCTGTATATGATTGTAAGTAACACACATTATGATTTTTTGATGCATTTCTTTTATGAAACACAGTATTGATCATTTTATTTTAATATAGATTTTGTCTAGACTGATATTTCAGAAACAATTTTGAGGTTCAAAGAAAGTGTTTTGAGAAATCTGCATTTCCTTTTTCTAGTTAATGTAATATAATTGACTTTAAGGCCTATAATGAAAAAAATTCATGAGTCCTAAAGTCATTATATCAAAGGTGTTGTAGGTGTGAAGCAGGAATTAAAAACTCTATAATCCTGTTAAGGAGGTCCTGATAAGGACCATGAAAAACAATCATACAGTGCTCATAACTTCTAAGATTTTCTATAATGGAATTTTCATACACTGCTGACAGATTATATAAACACTTAGAAATTTACTGAAGATTAAATATGTAATATGTATTAGCTTTGTAAACTTTCACATATCATAAACATATAAATTTGTATAGATATGTGAATGAATTATATCCTAAACACCACCTCCTAATAAAATGTGGTTAATAAAATTATGTTGCATTGATAGAACTGCAAATAATGCAGCCATCAAATTATTGAGGTTAAAGTATTGAGGTGTTTTATGTATAGAAGTAGAAAATGTTCATGATATATTGCATGACCTACTGAAGAATTTTAGAAGTGTGTTGAAAAATAGTGTATCGGGATGATTTTGAGGGAAGTGAGACTAATGCAGAATATAGGGAGGATGAAAAAAAGGGCACAGAATTATACCCATATATTTTTATAAATGGTGTTCAAATAATTGAATGTCTGTCTTTGAATGATAAAAGTATGAGTTTTTCATTTTTTTATACTTACCTAATTTCATTGTAATAATATTTTAATATAAATACAATTCATGGAAAAACGGTTTGTAAACTTGCCAAGAAAGTTCGTATGATTTTTATACCTCATGAAATAAAGTTATTAATATTCTACTATTTTTGAAAACAAATTATATTCAAAGGAGATAACCTTTTGTGTGTGGAAATGCATGTTTTTATGAGTGCTAGAGTCTTAGATGGATTTTTCAGCCCAAAGCAAAAAAAAAAAAATTCAGCCTTTTCTCAGTTTTATTTTATTTTGTGATCATATACACCAAGAAAACAAAAGCTTTCACTGTAGTAAAGTTTGTGATGGTCATGAATTCGCTTGAAGATAAAAATTGACCATGAGGTAAAGTCATTAGATGTATCTGTCCAGTTTATATTACTTGGTAGTTGAGGGTGGTAAAACTGTTTTCTGACTTATAAAACATCAATGTATTAAAACCCTGAGACATAAATGTGGAAGTACATCTGAGGAACTAAAGGCAAGCATGGCTGGCATGTGGAAAGTAAATGGACTGACATTAGTTTTTGGTTGGGGATGGAAGCAAATAGGGACAAGTTCATGCAATTTCCTAAGAATTCTTTCAATATTTCATTGTTACTCCAAGAGACATTGGGCACTGAGGAGATTTTATCAAATAAAGTCACATGACCATCTTTATTTTAAAAAATATTTATGACTCTCTTACAGAGAAAAAGATTTTTTTGCAATCAAAAGATCAACACAATGATATAGAAAAGAAACAAGTCAGAAGATGCCAGTAAATTGTATCAAGTCATGAAAGTATCTTGATTTGGGCTAGAATAATGACCACATACATTAAAAAAAATCTTTGGTTGTAGAACCTACATGTTTTAAAGCTTGTTTAAATGAGGGTATAAAAGACAGAAATCATAAATGACTGTAAGGTTCTAAGAGGAGAGGTTTAGTACATGGTAGTTCCATTACCTAATGTATTATACACTAGCAAATACTAGTTTCAGCTATAATTTTTTTTTAATTTGCATCATCTTAAATTTGTAGTGGAATTATTCATTAGGCAGTAGAAAAATTTTGTGTGAAATACATGGATCTCATAAAATTTTCTTCTCTTAAATTATTGTCCATTGTATAGAAAAGTGACACTGATTCTAAAAGTCAAATGTTTTTGTTATTTTCAAGAAATTATTCTTGAAATGATTGGCCTCCCAAAAGTGTCATGCCAGCAAACATTTGCCTAATATGAACTATATTTTTTTCACACATGTCATTGAGAATCCATAGAAAGTCTTTCAGGTGTGAAATAGAAAGCTATCTGACATGCTATATTTAGTGATGCACATCTTGAATATTCTCCAGTGAAAAAGTCTTTATTGAAGGATATAAAAATGTGTTTTGAATTCATTTTAACTAGCCTTAGATTGTAAAGTGTGCTTTCCTTGACAGAACACCACAAATAATTTCTTTATTGGTAATCACATTAAAATTAAATTTTTGAAAAATATGTTAGATGTGTTATAGAACATGAATGTAATAAAATATATATGTGTAGTGTTTTCTGTGTAAAACTAAACAAAAGGTATATAGCTCCTAAAATATTTTATTTTGAAAATTTCCTTAGATGGAAAAAGAAGGGCTCAAATTCCATATACTTCCCACATCATTATTGTAACATTCCTCATAGCTCTTCTCTAAAAGGATATTTGAACAGTACTTTTAAAAAATCATCTTATGAAAACAAATGTTTTCAAAGCAAAGGGAGTCTAGGGCTCAGGAAATTGTATTTATATTCATAATACAAAGTTATTTTTCTTGCAGCAACTTTAAAAATGAAGACTTTAATAAAGAACAATAAATATGTTTCATTCTTACAAGATAAAAATAATAACTCTTGGTTAAAATTAAGAGAAACAACTTAAGATTTCTTTTGTTGACTTCAGGTCTGCAAACAACGTAACATTCCAGTCCCAACTTTACTTGTGTTTTTGGGTGCGATTTTATTTTTCGTTTAGGCCACATATGCTCGTGTGTACAGTAACAGAGTCTTTTTAGGCTTGAGGTACTATAAAAGGGAATGGGCCTATGCCACAAATATAAGAAAACAAGACACCTGAAAGGCTACCATAGTAATTATTATCTTGGTGCTCTGATGAGCTTCTGGGAAAAGTGATATTTATGCTATGAAGCTTTGAACTATGAAAACAGAGAAGGAGCCAATCAGTATAGAGAAAGAACATATATAAGCACTATTAGGTTTGAAAGAATTGGTAAATTTGCAGGACTGAATGAGGCTAGTATCTGAGGAACTTAGAGAAGCTAAGCCAAGTGCCATGAAATGAATTGGGAGAGTATGGCATGGCACATTTGAATCTAGAGTTTGAACTTTACTTGAAGCTCCATGATTTGAGCATAGGTAAGAATAATATATATATATATATATATATATATATATATATATATATATATATATTTTTTTTTTTTTTTTTCTTTTTACTATTGGGAGTCAAATTCAGGATCATGTACATGCCAGGGATGTATCTTTTCCATACAATTACTCTGATTCTGTTTGAAGGGCACAAAAGAATGCAAGAGCTCAGGTACAAACTGGCAAAGATATTGTGCTTATCTAATGTAGTCAGGTCAAAATTTTCAATTTAATTGGTTGTGTACTTTCAGAACCTGAATGACCACATAGACAGGAACACAAAACCTGTTCAGCAGGACAGGATCTCTTGTTTTATTAGATTACATCAGATGGTGTACACAAGATAATAAAGGTTCAAGGTAAGATCTGTTCAATTATATGATGTACAATCCTAGTGATGACCCCGAGCATTGAACTTGATCTTATATCACCATTTTAGTAAAGCATGAACTAATAACATATGTGATTCTATGTAATTCATTATTACTATGTTTGTTTTTTCTGGTTCTTAAACTAAAACTTAACCTGGAATGCCCAGTCCTATTCAGCTACGTTTACAAGCAGCTTTGACAAATGTAGTGGTAATTATAAAAATTTAACCTCACATAAACTCTAAATTTCAGGGAGCAGTTACAGAATATCCACATGACTTAAATATTAGTCTCATTTTTTAAGAGAGTCAAGAATCATAAATGATTGACGAATGATTGGTGGTGTCATTTATCTGATAATCTCAACTCTGAGCATCAGTTTAATCAATTAGAAACTAAGAAATAATTGTGTCCCAAGTGAAAACTTTAGGTTCTTATCGAACTGGCTTAGTGTTCTGAATACTATTCCCGCATTTTAAATTATTCCTTATTAACAGATCTGTATAATGTAATTCCCTGTTTTTTATTAATCTTAAAGAAAAGGGGCTCCTTGTTGTTAGGTCATTAACATGAATATTCAAACTTCAAAAATAGTTACAATGATGTTAGTTGCTACAGTGTTTTAACTTTGAAAATACCGTATTTTTAAAGCATGTGATATGATACCATACAACAACTAATAGGAATAGTTAGGATTCTTCAACCAGGCACCATTTTTGGCATGCTAAAGAATATTTGGCAGTGCTTAGAGACTTTTATTTCTATTATAATGACTAGTGAGAGATGGCTTTACTGACCACCAGACTTACTAGCCCTTTAAAATACCAACCTCCACCGTGGTATAAATTATATCTACTCATATTCCACTGAGAGAAACTGTTTGAATGACAATTTTTGAGATGCAAATTTATTATGGAATGTAATAATAGGCAGAATAGCCTCTCAGCAATTCCACTGTACTATGCATTGGGGCAAGTTAGATAACTTGGTAAAGATCAAAGACCCATAGGCCAACAACACCATATGTTATCAATCTTGAAATGTGTATGAAAATAAGGCATTTGGACTGAATTGATAAACTTAAAATTCATATATGGTATTCAGTTATAAAGAGGAAAGCAGAATAAGCTTGAAGATAATGAATGCAATGTGATTTTGCAGGTTATTTTTATAGTTTTTATTTACAGTTAAGTTAGGTACACTAAATTTATTAATAATCATGATATCTTGAAAAATGTGTAATATGTGCTCATATAATTCTGTAGACTTCTCATCTAAAAATCTTTTAACTCAAAGAAAGAATAAATTGACTAAAGTGAATGTATTTTATTTCAACTAGTTTATTTTTAATTTGATATATAAGATACATTTTTAACAGTATTTTAAAATTATAGCCATATTGAACAACAATATTTATAAAATATCTTCTTAATATTAAAGTATATCTTGGATAAACATTGGGAAATGTTCCTTACTATATGACACTGTTTATGGTTAGATACAAACCTTACTCTCTGTCATCTTAAAAAATTATGTATGGCATGTTAGTATTATGTATGGCATGTTAGTGCAATATATTTGTATTTCTTGTCTACTTCAATTTCTCAAGTGGTATATTTTTCCTTTTGAAATACACCAAGTTTTTCAGCTATCATGTGAGTGTTTGTGTCTGTCTTTCTTGCGAAACATACAATCCAAACCAAATAAAACTCAAGAATTGTGCGTATATGTATTCTAACTTATGTAATTGTAGTATCAAAGGAAAATTGAACAAGCAGATCATTGGAATGTTGGAGATGTGGGCTCTCCACTTACTTATATGCTATTGAGAATAAATCTATATAGAAGTCCTAATTTTTGACTCAGATAAAATGCTCTGGGTACAGCATTTGTTTTCTCAGTTTGACTCAAAGCTCAGACATGTTTCAATTGACTTTGCCCTAGAGACAATATCAGAAACTACAACAGGATATCATTGATTTTGTACATGGTTTTGTCAAAGAGGGAGACAGGCAGTTTTCAGGAAACAAAAACAAACAAACAAAAAAAAACCAGCAACAGCAACCAAAAAATGGTACAGGCAAACCTATCAAATTCTCTCTCTTTTTTTGTTCCATTCTCTACGTTATGTTCCATAACTTTTTCTTCCTAAAATTTTGTTTACTAACATTTGAAGTAGACATTTGTCATGGGGAGCTAATACATGAACATAACATCGTAATTCTTTTCAGAATCTTGTGGATTGTTACTTGATCCTGTGATTTTCAAAATCTTTACAAACAACATGGGTTTTAATGACTTCACATATATATTTATTTCTATTATGATGTACTTTTCAATTAAAAATGTTTCAATATCATACCATCCTAAATGTGCCTGATCTCTTCTGATCTCAGAAGCTAAGCAAGGTTAGGCCTGGTTAGTACTTGAATGGCAGACTGCCTGGGAATCCCAGGTGCTGTAGTAATTAAGAAGTCTGGCTACTGCTTCAGCTCGTTGCACCTTGGCATCATCCTCATGGTGCTGAGAAAACCCATGTGGCCTGTTGCTTTTGCTGTTTGCGGTCCACCATGAATTGTTCTCTGCAAAGCCTCTCTGCCTTGGAGTCAGCTGATTATAGATTGAAACCTCTATAAACTGTGAGCTAAATAAACCTCTCCCTTTTTAACTTTGGGTGTCAGGTGTTTTGCCTCAGCAACAAGAGAAATGTAACTAACACAGTAATGATTACATTCATCATGGTGGATGGTAGATGAAGATAACATTTTAATTATTTTCAGAATCTTGAGTTTTGTTACTTGATCTTGTAGTTTTCAAAATCTTTACAAACAAGATTTGTTTTAATGGCTTCCGTGTATGTTTTTTTGTATTATAATGAAACTTTCAATTAAGAATGTGTCTTTATGTAGTGTTAAAGTGTGAAATGAATTGTTTGCTCTTTCATTACATTACAACACACAAATTAGGAAGTAATTTAAACTCTTTCAAAATTGTGACTTTAATAGAGAATTGAAAAATATCTCGTTCATTATATTCCATCATGTAATGTCTGCATGGTTTCCTTTTAAAAGAAAATTCTTAAGAAATTGATAACACCAGTATAGGTTATACACAGAATGACATCATATAAGCCAATTACAAAGCAGTATACATAAATAACTTAGCCAGCTCTTCTGCTTCAAATCTTTATGCAAGTCAAAATCATTTTATTATTTATCACTTATTAGAAACAACAGAGCCACAGATGTAGCTTTGAAGAGCAGGATGCTATGAAGTACTGTTTTAAAGAACTTATTAAGCACTTCAGTGGAATAGGAAGTCATTTGCATAGAATCATTAATATGCCTTACAGAACTGAAACTAAGAATCTTGAGGGAAAATGCTGCTACTATCTCATAATTTTGTTGTTACTGTTTTTTTCTTTTCAACAACCAATACATTTAATAAGAACCTATTGGGAATATCTATAAGCTATGCTCAAAATTAAATATTACTGCAAAAAATTAGATGATTAAGAAAAAATTTTATTTGGAGTTATGAGTTGAGAAGAAAAGTATATTTTGAGATACCTGAGAAAGGATAGCTAAAAAATCTATGACTAAATTGATGCACTCATTAGCAGTAGATAAAAATTTTATAGCAAAAATATGAAACCATGTGTAAATAATACTAAAATTTTTGAATAAAATATTTTTATAATGAAAGTAGTGGTCTAGCAAATACTATATTTTAGATATATTAAGAGTTAAGAATATTAGTCATTTAATTGGGAAGATATTAGAAAGTAAAATATTGAAAATTTCATAAATTATTTGCTTTGTATCACTACAGTATTTGCATTTGATTTAAAAATCCAATTGGGAGAGATGAAAAATAATCATGATTTGTTACACACACACACACACACACACACACATATATATTTCCATTAAATAAAATTAATATATCACAAACTTACACTAATAAAACTAATATTGATTTAACTATTGAAAAGAATTATTGTGTTGTCCCTCTGTATTCAAATTAAATGTGATTCACTCACATTTAAACAGCAATACTTAAATAGATAGACATGTTTCACTAAAGCAATTAGAAAAATTCTCAAGCAGTGTTTTCAGTGCACATTAAACTCCCTAAACTTTGTAAATATGTGTGTGATTAAATTTATTCATATATATATATATATATATATATATATAAAATATTGGTCAACAATATCAACTTGCTGGAATTTTTTGTTTTCAGTTTTGACAGTTGTTTTCATAAACTTAAAATAGAGTTTAAGGAATTTACATTTTAAAGTTTAACATGTTCCATAAATTGAGATATTCTTTTCTCCTGAAATTATTATTTTCACTTAGATTACTAGCAAATACTAATGTGTGTGTATATATATATTATATATATGTATATATATTATATATGTGTATATATATTATGTAGATGTATATATTATATATGTGAATATATATTATATATGTGAATATATATTATGTATATATATATATATATATATATATATATATATATTACTCCATTCATCAAATGATATAGTTAGTGCTATACTCTTTGTTAACTTCAAGGGTTATCAATTGTAATGTGAGTAGTCATCTGTTATCCTGCACATAGCATATTATAAGTGAATACATTTTCCAGTCTTGTAACATCATTATGTTGTATGCATTTTTAAAATCACCATCATCTGCATCATCCATTAAAATAACATAGCAACTTTCATTTTGGACAAGTTGGTATAAACTAATTTTTTTTGGCTCACCACAACTAACAACATTAAAATGTAGAAAAATACAAGAGACAATCAAAAGTGAACTGTGAACAGTGATGAGAAGACAACAAATTGGTTTAATACCACGGGACTAAAACAAAACAAATAGCAGTAGGTCATCTTCCATGCTTCTATTTAGCAGGAGAGGGTTACCCAGAGCTGATAGTTTTCTATCTCCAAATCCAGCAATAAAAATCAGTCCAGTGAAACTCATTTCTCCCTGAATTCAATTTTCTCTGACATCATAAGAAGAGACTAGTAAAACTGGTAAGGGCTGTTAGACCAGATGTCTGCTAACAGCACACCCAGGAGCCTGGAAACCTAGGACACTATTATGGTTTAGGTCTGGTTGTCCCTCCAAAGCGTCATAGGGGGCAGGCTTCTAGAATTTGTAATTGATTCATGGTCCAATGTTGGGATTATGGGTGTGAGTGCTACACCTGTGTGTAGCCTACATAAAATATAAGTTACAAAAATATTCCTTTCTCACGCACTCCTTGCCTTTGGCTCCTTTTGCTTTTGTTGTTCTCTGTCACCATGAACTGATGCCATATGCCACTCTGCCTCTGAGTCAGCTGAGTATGGACTGATATTTCCACAAACTGTGAAATAAGTAAACCTTTATTTCCTTAATTTTGTGTGTCAGGTATTTTGTCTCAGCAGCAGTAGTAAAGTAACCAAGACAGAATTTGATTCCAGGAGTGGGGATATTATTATGACTATACATGATCATGTGGTTCAAGAGCCTTTGGGCAATGACTTGTGGGAAGAGTTTGGAAAGGTTCGAAAATGTCCCCTGAAAGAGTAGAATTAGAATACCTTAGGTTGTTCGGTATGGGAGATTCTGGTCAACGCTCTGAAGACCAAAAACCCAGTAAGGACCAGACTCACAAAGTTTATGCTGGAAAGAAGGTCTACAATGGCTGTTGAAGTCCAGATGTTTCCAAATGTTCTGGCTTGGCAGAAAGTTTGTCTGCATTTTGCTTCCGTCTAGAATCTTTACCTGAGCCTAAGGTTAGAGGAGGTGGGCTAATTGATTTGGTAGAAGATATTTGAGGGCAGTCAAATTTTGAAGCTGTGACATGGCTATTATTGGGGCCTTTTAAACAGACTTGTGTTGAGAATCAAGAACACAGAGAACAGAAGAATGATTTAAAATTCTGTGAGTTTAACCAGAAAAGAAGATTCAATAAAGCTGTGGACTGCAAAGATAGAACTGAGAGGATCTTAATTGCTGAGAAATAACACAAAATATAAAAGATCACAAGAGGCATAAAAAGCAGCAAGTCTCCATCCTTTGTGGCCTCAAAACTGCAAAAATGGAAGACTTTAAGGAGAAAGCCACAGAGCATCTTGTTCTAGAATGGTGGCAGCCACACTACGTTCTGGTCAAAGCTCTGAAGACCAGCAATGAATAGTTCCAGAATTCTGACAGTTGCACCAGATCCCAGCATGGTACCAGCCTAGAGAATCTGTTCTTCAGAATTGGATTCAGAGAGCCCAGGTATTCAAGCACTCAATCCCTATAGCCAAGAAAGAAGAAAGCCTGGCTGGTGCTCCAGCTGGCAGCAAACCTTGGCATTATCCACATGGCACTGTTGTTATGTACATACAGAGTGTGAGAGTTCTGAGGTTAAAAAGGCTTCCACTCAGATTTTAGAAAAAGGGCTGGGAGCACAGACAGTTTGCCCCTGACTGGGCAGTGTGTTAAGCTTTGAGGTTATAGGCAAAGGTACAGTAGATACCACAGAATTTTGGAGAAGTCAAAAATGTGGGTCATCTAAGGAAACTTGCAAGGAGGAGAAAAGCTGGGTCCAAGAGAGAAGCCTTCCGAGCTACCAAACTGGACGTGCTGTATGGGTGGAGCTATGTAAACCATTTGGAGTTCACAACTTTCCAAATATTGCTTTGGATGTTCCACATGGAACTACAGGACTTAATGTTTGCCCTGCTGGGTTTTGGATTTGTTTTGATCCCATTTGTTTGTATTCTCCGGTTTGTAATTTTGGAATGGAAATATTTCTCTCATACTATACTTGGGAGTGTTTCTTTTCCTTTATACAGAGACTCAGAGCTAAGAGTTTTTCTTACATCTCAGAGGAGAGTTGGTATTTGGACTTTTCAGCAATGCTTAAAATGTTAGGACTTTGGCAACTTTTGGTGATGCACTAAATGTGTTTTTCATAAAGGATGTGCATGTGTATTTGGGAGGCCAAGAGCACAATGTTATTGTTTGTGTTTGGATGTCCCCCTGAAGCCTCATGTAGTCATGGGGGAACATTTCTAGAATTTGTGATTGATTCATCTTCCAATGCTGGGATTATGGTTGTGAGTGCTATACTCACTCTAGGGTGGGTGCAGCCTACATAAAATATAAGGGACAGAAAATGTTTTCTCTTTTGTGCGCCTCCCTTTTGGCTCTTGTTGCATTTGTTGTCTTCTCTCACCACGATCAGCCGCCACTCTGCCATGTGCCACTCTGTCTTGGAGCCTGCTGAGTATGGACTGAACCATCCACAAATTGTGAGCTAAATAACCCTTTCCTTCCTTAACTTTGAGCAGGTATTTGGTCTTAGCTATTAGAGAAAAGTAGCCAAGACACACATCCATAACCACTCTAGCAAAAATTTGTGTGGCTGTGTTGTGTGGGCACAAGTAACCCTTCCATGAAAGCCAATCTAGACCAAGAAGTGTCCTTCTTCTTCTGATATTGAGGCTTCCATACCCTAGAAGGAGATATAGGGGCAACAAAAGGGCTCTGTTAGAGGGATATCCTGTCAATCTCCCAAATATTAAATACTATCTGTCCCTATGAGACATTATGATCTTGCCACAAGTGTGCTGGCTGTGAAAGCCTTCTTATGCCTACAGGATTGAGATGGCCTTTTCCCACAGGCAATAATGAAGCATAAAGAGTCAAATAGGAAGAAAAACAAAATCATAATTACAATTTGGACCAGAAAACCACTTCTGCCTGATTATTGGTCTTGAACTGCCATTCTCCATTGAGAGACACTTAGGTGACCACAGGGCAGTATCGTTGGTATTCACTACAAGAAGGAGATACCTGAGAAAGTCACTGTGACCCTGTGGCTCTGAAAATTACATGTTTCCTACGCAGAGGAATGAAAGCCACTGGACTGTACCTTTATGGAGGTTCTGCCACCAAAGGAAAAGAAAAAACAAAATCACTCCATCTTAGAAAGGTTGTTTTTCTTAATAGATCTTACAAACTCCACTAGAGTCACTATAGCCTGGAGGAACTCTTTCTGACCCCTCAGACAATATTATCAGAGATTTTTGAGAGTACAGTTTTTATCCTTTAAACCAAGTAGCCCACAGCACCACCACAAGGGCTCTAAAATACTCCCTTTTTGGGGGAAGTGATTCAACTCAAGGTTTTCACACTGAGCTGGATCATTAGCTCTGTTTTATTTATTTTTTAAAATTTAGTTCTAATTAAGCCCCTAAATTTCCCAGGTTGTGGTCAAACTTTCAGTCCTTCTTGTCTGTGTCCCAGTACAACCAAACTCACTTTAAAATGCTCTTCTTTAGTGAATAAGTAAAAGTTTTCTTGTCATTCCCCAAACAATGCTATGTAAGTATATCCATAGCAATTACATTGTATTAGGTATTATAAGCAGATAGAGATGACTTAAATATATAGGAGGATATGCATATGGTATATGTTAACACTAATCCATTTTATATAAAGGACTTGAACATCCAGAGATTCTAGTATCACTACAATGTCCTGAACCCAATCTCCAGATGTTAAAAGGGAGTTAAAAAAAAGTTTTAAGGAAGTTCATTAAGGTCTGATAGTATTTAATCAGCAAGCAACAATCAATTTCATTTCTGAATAGTGACATTGAACGAGTGAAATCTGAGTTTAAAATTGTAAGGAAATTTTCAGTTTCTCCAAAGAAAATTAAATATTCATATATGAACCTAATGAAGTATGCAGGGAATCTGTGTGATAAAAATTATCAAATATTGAAATGTACTTTGACATAAATATTGAAATAAATCAAGGCCTAAACATGTAGAAAGACAGCATGTTCATAGTTTGGAAGATGATGAATCTTCCAAACTATGAATGTCAGGTCTCCCTAAAATGATGTATATTTTAACACAATGCTTATAAAATTTAGGCAATATTTTTAAGCACGCATGATAATTTCAAAATTTATGTGGAATGACAGAAGACCTAGGATAACCAAAACATTTTTTGAAAGTAAAATAAGTTTGGAAGAATCACTCTTACTGGTTAAGTTTATTATGTAGTTACAATAATCAAGACACTGATATTCGTGGTAGGAAAACATAAATCAATGTTATAGAATATAGAGCTCAAAACAGATCCAAAGATGTGTCATATTTATTTTATAGCTTTATTGAGGTATAATTTATGTACAGAATTCAAACATTTTTAATGTATGCAATTGGATCAGTTTGTATATATATATATATATATATACACATATATATATATATATATATATATTTGCAAAACTATCACCACAAAGTAATTATGATGTCAATTGCTTCTAGAAATTTCCTTTTACCTCTGTCTTTTCCACAAAGCAGGAATCTAGTGAAAGAGTTATAACGTTTGAATAAATAATGCTATGGTAATTGGATAGCAATATGGAAAAACATGAAAACCTAAACACTGACAGGTGCTGAAATTTAAAATAAATCTGAAAAACTATACAAAATATACAATAATTGTCAGGATTTAGAACTAAGCAAAATGTTCTCAGATTGGAAAACAAAACATGATTTATATAGAGAGCAATTTGGTAACTATTTCTCATCAAAATTAGAAATGCTTTACTAAATACTCTGTTACAATGCAATACAATATATAGACTAGAAGAAATTATCTGTATCTAACTGTGTGATCAAGGAGTAGTATCTAGAATATAGAAAGAATTCTCAAAACTTACCACTAAAAAATCTCATCAAACATAGCAAAAGTACTTCATCAAAGAAGTACAGATATAAGTGCATGTAAATACATTCCGTGGCAATAGCTATTAGTGAAATGAAAACTAAGCCAAAATGAGTTACCATTAGCCAGCAGTCCAAATTAATGGCATAAAAATTAAAGGAAAACACAAAATCAGACACCAAATACTGATGAGGAAGCAAAGAACCTGGGTCACACACATATGTTGTTGGTGAGAATGTAAAGCACTGCAACCACTTTTGACAATAGATAGTTCATTTTAAACTAAAATTAAACTTAGCATAAGACCCATCAGTATTATCCTTAGTCCATCTAAAAGAATGAAAACTTTTTCATGCCAAGTTTGTGCACAAATATTACTAGCACCCTTATTCAAAATAACCAAAAACAGATATTATACACATGGCCTTCACTATGAGAATGGTTAAAAAATGATACATCCATACTTTGACATAATACCTAGCAATCATAAAGGTTAACAACTATGGCAAATAGATGAGTGCTTGTCTGTTTGTGAGCCCCTCCATATCAAAGGCTTAGATTTTGGATTCACAAACAAAATCCCAAGTATGTTTACCTGAAAAGGTGGGAGGTTAAACATGAAAACGTATTAAGGAAGCAAAATACACTTAAGCATGACTGGTTTCTCTCATCACTCTTCAGCTTGAAATTCCCAACAGTCGTAAAAACATCATGAAAAGAAATTTGCAGAAGATATATTTCTCTTGGATGTGTATGCTTGTGTGTTGTTACTAGATCACATATTCCCTTAACTTCTCAGGAAACTTCTGAATCTGCTTTGCATCTGGCCTGTCCCAGGAAGTCAGAGAACTTTCAGAGCTTATTCTTAAAATTTGAGGTGAGATAATTTGAGATAATTTGAGGTGAGATTCGCTCAACATAAAATCAACCTATTTAAAATGTATATTTCATTAGCACTCAGTGCATTCTCTTTTCATCTGAAATCTTTTCATCACATCAAAGCAAATACTATCCCCTTTAAGCAGCCAACATACATATGTTGCCACTAATTGTTATATTTCAGTGACTCCTTGAATGATTTTTGGCGATATGCGAACTCACACTATTCACTCCTCTCTTGTTTTTTTTTCTCATTGCTGAGACAAAATACCTGATGACCAAAGTTAAGGAAGGGGAGGTTTATTCTTACAGCCTTTTTAGTGATGTGTGAACTCATGCTATACACTGCTTTACACAGAAAAGTAATGGCTGACATTTAAAACAATTAAATCTGGAATCTTGCCTCCTATAATTCTGTTCCCTACAAGAACCTCACACTTAGTTCATTTTCAAATGAAAAAAATACACAGTTCAAAGGGCTTAGTGTACTTAGGTGACTCAAAGAAGCAAAGTAAAAATCTGATTTTAAACCCATAGTGTCTGGTTTTCAAACTTGTCTTGCCAGCATATATTGCTAATTTTAGACTTTTCCTAAGAGCAAAAAATTTTGGAAGGTTTATATTTTTATATACATGTAAGAGTGACTCTTGGGGGGGCTATGTCACATTTTTATTCAATCTAAGTAATTTGCAAAAGTGTAACTAAAATCCATAGTCTGAATTTTATATCCTGAATAGGATCGGACATGTCATTTACTTGTAAAACAAAACAAAACAAAACAAAACAAAACAAAACAAGAACAAATGACAAAACCTGTTCCAATGCCATTTCCTAGGATAGTTCCAATCTTTGATGAATCAAGGCTATGTTAATTAGGTGCTGTGATTAATCTAATTCATTGTCATGTTGGCAGCCAATACATAATCTAAGACTCAGGCCTAGGGCTGGCTTCTTCCCTTAGAAAGAAATAGTCTTTGGTGTAGACATTTGAAAATGTTTAAAATGGCCTCAAATATTCCAGGAGAGGCAAATGTAGCATATAACAGTTTGGAAAATCAGTAATGAGATCTTCATTGACATATTCTATTAGTGATGTGTTTGAAACGAACAATTTGCATCCAATAAGCCCCAATGTTGATGACTATAACTAAAAATTCTCTATAAAGGTGGCTCTCAATATTTATGTAATTTTTGGGAAGTCATGTATTTTAAAAATCTTGTCTCACAGAATCTTATTTATTGATGTGGATTTCTACATATAGTAGTTTAATTTTTTTTCTCCCTGATGGAATGATTTTCTGTGTTCCACTTATTTGATAAATTAATAATAAGTTAGCTTTCCTGAAATTCTTTCTCTTTTTTGATATATAAATTGACAAAGCATATCATATACACTTGAAATCTAGTTTAGAATCAGAATCTCTGATACTTCAAGTCACTTTAGATCCTATTATATGTCACAATATTCTCAAGAAAAGCTTTCAAAATATTTTCATCATAGTACTTTAAAAGTTAAGTCAATGTCAATAGAGTTATACTTAAAATCAGCATAATGTGAAAGGTATATTAGAAAAAAACATTTAAGAAACATGAATAACAGAATTCTCTAGGATTGGCCACACCCCTGCCCATGTGACTCTGAACTAACTATAAAAACAAAGAGCTTCAACTTTTTCATTAATAAGGAAACAACAATAGACGATTTCTATCACACTCTTTAAAATCTTTGACAGAAATCTCATTTAACGGATTGCTTATCTGACTTGTATTTGTTTTGTATTCTTCTATGAACGTTTGAAATTGTGAATCCATATACAGTAGCTGAATTACCATAATGAGATTCATTTTCTGGCACTGGTGTTAAGATTGAACATTTTTACTATTGATGGGCAGAGCTGTGGTATTGTGAGATGATATTTCTTATTATATTGCTTTTGTTGAGGTTAGTGAGTAGTGTAATGTTGAAAGCAAAATAAAATGTGGAGCCAAACAAATTGCCTCTCATATTTACAGAGGGCAGGCATGCATATTACTTCATATTATGCATAACTGAAGTTGTAAAATACTGCACTAGTGTTTTGTTGATTCAACATTTAGAGTGCATTGTCGATCAAAGAGTTGATGTTAAAAGACTATGCAGCAAAATAACATATCCTAATTGCATATGGTTTCATATAGACTCTTGAAAAATGTGAAGCTTTCAGAATTTACTGAATTTCGGAAATTCAGAATTCTAGATAGCAAAAGAGCATATAATTTCATATTTGAACTCAATGTCTGGATTAGATTTTAGTTATGGATACAGCAATAATTTACAAGGTCTGTGTGACCTTTACATAGCATGATCTGCTCAAACCTGTTGTTCCAAATATTTATATGTACACACATTGACATTTAAACTGAAAACAATGGGATTTGAATCCTCTCATTAAGAAAAGTGCAACTGATTATTATTCTTGAAGCAGTGTTGTCCTTTTCCTTGCATGATAAATGTTTCATTTTTTAAACAAATCTATAGCTTTTAATAAAATACATCATTCCAAGATTGTGACCAAGGTTAGAGGTAGAAAGTTGACTTTCACTTTGAGAAGTTCAAAATATGTCATAACAGGGGTGTGATTTTATGTTCCATTGTTGTTCACTGCTAAAATCTGTGTCAATCGTGGACTGAGGTGATGATTACGGTGTATTATTGTGTTGCTCTTCAATACAATTATCTTCTCTGGATAATGTGTAGAGGTAGGTGATGCTGACATAATAATTTAGAATGTGACATCTGTCACTCAATGAATATTTACAGTATCACAAACCATGCAATGTGCTGGAAATACACAAGTGACCACGATCATTTTTACATTCAAGATAATTAAGTTATAGAAGTTCATAAGTATTCCTGACTTTGCCAGTTTTCAAGGGTCTACTATAAGTCACTATGGTTTTGTTTCTAATATCTCTCTTTGTGTCTCTTTCCCTTCTTTCCCCTCCTGTCACCTCCATTACTTTCTCTCTGGCTCTATCTCTGTGTCTCTGTTCCTAAAATCTTACACACACTTTTGTTTGTTTGTTTGTTTGTTTGTTTGTTTGTTTTTTGTTACCGGGAATTGAACTCATGACCTCGTGCTTGCCAAGCAAGCACTTATGACACTGAGCTAAATCCTCGGCATTTTAAAGATTGCAAATCTTTGCATTCAGTCTTAGTCTAATAGCTTTAGAATATAGACTAACTTTAAGTAACACTATATGTTCCCAAATACAACCTAAGAATTTTGTAAAACTTCCATCTTACAAATAACACTAAAGCGTATGATTCTGCTCATAACATGCAGTAAGGTAAAACTGAATAATTACATAGATTCCCATCAGAATCTTAAAGCATTTATAAAACTATTAAGTTAATTTCTACAATGACAACCAAGACACTGCATTATATTATATAAATTTTAACTGTAAACTAACCTGAATTAAAATAATTATAATGTGAATCATGATGTGAGTTCCTGTGCAGTAGTTGGCTGATGTATTTTCCCTAAAATAAAATGCTTTTTGTCTGTGCATAACAAGATATGTTTCTTCTTTTCTCTTATTTGCTTGATGTGATGTTTAACCTCCAGTGAAAAGGCTTGAGTGACAATCTGACCAGCCATGCTTCTTGTTACAGCAATAAAAATGCTTCCTAAAAGTCTTCATTAAGCTCATGCTTTGTTATGATTGACTCTGTTGTTCAACCAGCATGTATATCACCTGGCACAGTGAAAACATATACCCAAAACCTTGGTTTTTCTCTGAAAAGCTGTAAGCATCATAATGTATAGATTTGGTTCCACTGATTACCTACTATCATGTTAACCACTCCTGAAATTTCACTAAATCTCAGACTCATGCATAATGAAATATTGAACGTTGTATTCAGTGAAGCAATTTTATCATTTTTCTTTTTTTATTTTGCTGGGTTTTTTGATTTTGTAGAGAATATAATGAGATTACATAACTTCAAAAACCCAACGCCTTCTGAATTTTATACCATACCTTTAAAGAATCCAAAATATTTCCTGGGTCAAGAATCATCTCTTTTTTAAGACTGTTTGATTACACTACTTTTTGAATATCAGCATTCTCAGATATCTTTATAGTAACAGGGCTGGAAATATTTCACAATTTGGAACAGTGATGAATTTTTTTTGAAGGATGAAAGTTGGTTTCAAATCAGATAAGTCATTACCTATATGAGAAAAAAGGGGAGGCTCAGAGTGCTTTAATAAAGAAAAATGTAGAATATCACATTAGATTACTTGCTAAATTGTAACTTATGTATGTATTTAGTAAAATATCAATATGTTAGATTCTTTCTTTCTTTCTTTCTTTCTTTCTTTCTTTCTTTCTTTCTGTTTTTTGAGACAGGCTTTCTCTATTCAATTCAGACTGGCCTTGAACTCACCATGTAACCCAGGCTGGCCCAGAACTCAGAGCTATCCTCCTGCCTCAGCCTTCTGAGTGCTGGTATTACAGACATGTGCCACCTTGCTCAATCGATGTTTCTTAAGAATAGACAAAATATCATTATTATGTCCATAATTCTAAGGGTCATTTTATCTGAAGAAAAGCTAACTAAATATTTAACTTGCTTATGAGGCATATTCATTAATAGTAAAAAAAGATCTGCCAATATTTTATGCATTTATTTTATGTTAACTGAAATTTATGTTGATCATTAAGCTCATACTAAGTTCAGGACTTTTAACAGAGAATTATTTTCCTATAAAATGTCAGGACTTGAAATCATATGCCTCCTAACATATTGTAGAATATGTGATCTAAAATTTAATAGGTCTGTTTACACATTACAACAGACCAATACAACCAGGTACTTTTTAGCTAATTTTATATCGTGAACATGTATTTGTCAAATAAATCTTGGAATGAAATATTGGAATTTAATACAGCTATCTTGGCATTGCAAAGATAGTTTTTAAATTAAGAATAGCATTACTATGTCTTTTGGTTTTAATGTTCACTGGGATTTAAACTAAAATATGTTATTAAGAGTCATTAACATTACTTCTCAACAATTTTATATAAATAAATTCACAGGGTCCCCATGGAACAATATACAGTATATATTTTTTTGTTTTCAGTTGTAGCATGAAATTATAGTTTGCCAATATTTAGGACATACCATAGAGTATTTTTCTATGATTGAATCTTTTGGGTTTTTTGGAATTCTTAGAAATCATTCAAGGTGGCTTGGGATTTAGCTCAGGGGTGCAAGTACATGCCTGGCAAGTTCGAGGTCATAATTTTGATCCGCAGTACAAAAATAAGTAATAAAATAAAATAAAACAAAATAAATCCTTCAAACTTTCCAAATCCAAAGAGTAGGCTGAACCTGGACCTCTGAACTTTAAGATTCGAACAAAAATTAACACATCAGTAGGCATACTAAATATGGATTCACCTACTCTAAAACAGATTATCTGAAGAAAACAAAATCCCTAGAACAGTTTGAGAGGAATCCTAAGCTTCCCAGTTCAGTGATAGTTCATGTGACTACAGGAAGTTCCTGACTTACTTTTAGGAGAATATTTGTAAGTTAGATTCGTTCAAAAGTCTGACAAAGTGAGTCTTACAGCACCTTTGACATGAATATACAACACAAAGAATAAATAAAAAACAAATACACAAATAAATACTATAAATAAACTATATTTAATTTTACGGTTACCTTAAAATAGTGGTGGTACAGTATTCATCTACGTACGTTCGTAATTCAGGGTCCATTTGTATTTATGAAAGTTCCTAAATAGGAGACTGGTTGTATAGAATTTTACCTAGGTATGCCAGCCTGGTTGTCACTTTGCACTCAGGATCTTCTTCTTTCTAACAACATGATTTTCTGCATTTCCTAATCGCAGTTTTTATATTCATGTTTATACAGTTTCTATGCTAAGATACATTCGTGTTTCATTCAGTTTCTATGCTAAGAATTGGTGGTGTTCATTCACCTAGTAGATTGTCTTTGGTCATCTTTTTAAAAATTAGACTTAAAAGCAAATTTTAAGAATAAGATTAACTTTATGCCTAGTTTTCAGCTACAGTATCTTATGTTTCCATAATGTTGGCATGAATGTTACTGGATTATATAAGAAATATTTTTCAGAGTAATCGTAATTATTTTTCTGTGCTCCAGTACCAAGCCACACATCTGGGATGATTATCCATCTTATCATAGTCTACTATCATCACACAGAAAAATCACATCCTTCCAATTTATAAACGCTATATTATGTGAAAATTGACTGCTTTATGAATAGCTTCAAGTCATTCTGCAGTATACAAAGCAATTTTCTTTGTAGGTACAAAGAGCCTATGTCTTCCAGATTCACAATGAAAGTGAAAATTTTAATGCAAGAGCAGTGGAAATTTTTAAGCTTTTATTCTAGTTCATATGATTTTACTTTCTCTTTGGAGATAGCTTCCTGTTTGATGATGTAAAACCCTAATTCTAGAGTATGTTACAATCTGCTTCATTCTTAATTTTGTACATGCTCCTTGTTATGGCCTGGTTTTTTTAAGCAAGATTATCTAATAGGCAGTAAAAAAATTAATTGAGAAATAACCAAGGAAATAACAATGAACTAAATAATTTTGCTGATGAATTATCACTTGGCATGCAGGGGCTAATATCTCATCCTCCCTAACATGTGACAAGGTACCCTGTTGCTAAGTGCCATTCTGGAAAAAACTCCAACACTTAATCCTCTCAATGGTATATTATGTTTCATTTTCTTTCAAAATTCAGCTTGTGATATTTGATTTCTTGTTTTTAGAATCATTGATTAGAAGGGATGGTACTATATTCATGAATTCAGCATGCATTCCTGATTGGTAAAGCTTATATATTTTCAAATTTGTTTTAGTGGAATAAGTTTATATATAAATATAAACATGAATGTACATATAAATATGTATATATGAAAAGTTAATAATGTTATCATGTCTCATTTACTATGGTAAGAATTGGTGATGTTCATTCATCTAGTAGATTGCCTTCAGTTTTCTTTTTTAAAATTAGACTTAAAAGCAAATTTTAAGGATAAGATTAATTTTATGCCTAGTTTTCACCTAAATTACTTGGGAAATTGGTGAAATGGAGGAAAAACAGAATATTGTAAATATTTTTAAAATCATAAACTTAGTATCCCTTATCTGAAATGCTTGGAAACAGAAGTCCTTCAGATTTCAGATTTTTTCAGATTTTCTGTATTTACATATACATAATCAAATACCCTAGGGATGAGAACCAATCTAAACTCAAAATTGAGTTACTTCATATGCACCCAATACACAGAACCTGATTGATGGCCTGTGCAGTATTTTTAGTGTATCCACACTTTCACTGTGAACTGTCATCCAAGGTCTGGTATAGACCTACATTTCCTTTTGTAGAATTGTGTATAGTACACCAAAAGTAGAAGATTTTGTAACATTTCAGATTTTCGCAGTAGGGATGTTTAATTTATATGAGTATAAGTCTATTTCCCTTTTTTTCTAAGCCCATATTTGCTGAGGTACATAGTGATAGTCTTCTAATTACTTTGGTGAATAATCAAATTTCGCATCAGTAAACAAATTCTTATAAGATTATGTTACTATTTTTATTATTTTTAGAGAGACTGATGACATTCTATCACTTGGTTTCATATTCATCTTTTTATAGATATTTAAAAAGTAGTATGTAATAATAGTATGATGAATAGTCCCCTTAAGTCTGAGGATTTTTTTGAACAGCTAGAGATAAATACAGTACATAAATGAAAATATGTCTCCAAAAGAAAATAATAAACCTGTAGAAAACAAGGTTGCATAGTTCAAAATCCATAGCTCAAAAACCAAAAAGGAGAAGGTTTATATGGAATGATAACCACAGCAACAGTGACAACTACAGCAACAACATAACTGTTTCACTCTGGTTAGGTCGGTGTTGAATCTGAAATGATACATGCTAATAAGACACTGTAATCGAGAGGCGGTTCTCCAGTGTTGCCTTTAACAAAGAAAGCAAGAATATGCTAAATATTCAGGTCTATTAGAACAAAAATTAAATAATTACCAAATGAGTACAGAAATCTTGCAGACTAGTTTAAAGGAGCTAGATGAATGTGATCTATTTATTTTTAAAGTAGATATTTTATGTATGTTGTCATTTTGATTATCATGAAGGGTATCAAAAGATGTCTTACAATGATTTGCCATTTTACGAAACTTTTTCTTAGAAGGGCTGTGCCATATTTAGCATCCTATAGTGCTAAACTGCTGTTTTCCACATCCTTATCAACAAGATACTCATATTATTTTTCAAATCTATGAATGTGCATTTATATCTTATTTATGTTTTTGTGTCTCATATTTTATATTCATGGGCTCTTCTTTTAATTTTTCCTACTAATTACATAATCATTTCCTTTACCAATTTTTCTTTTGTTTTCTATTGGTACATGTTTATGTTACATAAGAAATCTATTCATTTTGGAGAGTTGGTACATGACACCCTAATCCTTTTTACTTCCATTTCTTCTCCCTTTACTCCTTCCATGTCTAGACCCCTTTCCGACTGGCATAATGGATCCCACTCAATTTCATGAATTCTGTCTTTTTTTTTTAGCTCTTGATATGCTTCTTGCTTCTCATATCATAGAAATAATATAATATTTCATCCATATCTAATTTATTTCACCAAGCATTATTGTCTCAAGGTGCATCCCTTTTCATACTCAAATATGTTCTTCTTGATGGCTCATATGCACATACATAGTTTTTTCTTTAGTCGCTCTTTTTTTGATGTATATATAGGCCAGATCCAAGATTTAGTTACAATTAGTTGTGCTTTTATAAGCATGATCATCTATATATCTCTGTAATATGATGTCTTTAGATTTTTCAGTAAGATATTTAGAAAAGGAACAGCTTGGTTGAGTAGAATTGTACTTTTAATTTTTTAAGCATTCACCATACTCATTTTCATTTTGAATTTATGAGTTTATACTCCCACTATCAACATTCAAGTGTTCCTTTTTAGCCTCAACCTCACCAAGTAGTTGTTATCTTTTGAGTTCTTAAGTCCTACTCATTTTGGATTATGATGAAATCTAAGTGTTGTTTTAATTTGCACTTTTTTATGGCCAGAGGTATTGAACATTTTTTCATGAACTTATTGGCCATTTATATTTCTTCTTTAAAATCAGTATTAAATTCAATTTTACTACTTTTGGGAGTTGAGGGGCTTAATTATTTTTTAGTTCTTTGTGCATAGTAGATATCAATCCTCTGAGGGATTGGTGTAAAAACTTTTTTCTCATAGAGGTTGTCACTTCACTCTGTTGATATTTTCTTTGTTGTGTAGATTATTTTTAGTTTGATATGTTTCCATTTGTTGATTTTTGTGTTACTTCTTATGCAATTGAGATTCTGTTCAAAAATTCTTTGCATATTCATATATATTCAAAAATTTTTCCTATTTCATCTTCTAGCAATTTAAGTATTTCTGTTTTAATATCTAGGTCTTTGACTCATTTTGATTTTATTTTATTGCATGGTGAGATATTTGGATCTAATATGAATCATATTACATGCAGGTAACCAGTTTTCCCAGTACCATTTGTTGAAGAGCCTCTCTTTTCTCTAGCATATGTTTTTGGCCCTTTTGTAAAAGTTCAACTGTCTGAGTATGCCTAGGGTTTTTTCTGCATCTTCTATTCTATTCTATTGTATTGAACGACATGCCTATTTTTGTGCCAGTGCTATGCTGTTTTTCTTCCTGTACTTTGTAATAGAGCTTAAATTATGGTATTGTAATGCCTCTTGCTTTGGTCTTATTGCCCAGGATTCCTTTTGCTATTCTTTTGAACTGAGTTGCTGATATGTTTTTTTGGCACATATATTTTCTTTTTAAACACTAAAAACAATTTATTTTTTATTTGTAATTAAATAAACCTGTAGTATTTTTGGCATTCTGAGGAGTACTGTCTTTAATGAATAAACAATTGCTCTAGCATCATTCAAAGATGTTTACCTTTTCCCTAAACATCTGTAGTGCTATTTCTGTTTTTATAAAAATAAAAAACTACAATGTGTGACATTACCAAATTATATGGTGAATGTTTAATTTTCTTTA
>PVJX010005038.1:0-42905 GCA_004027295.1 Dolichotis patagonum
GTTGGATGTTGTTTCTTGATCCATTCTGCCAGTCTGTTTCTTTTGATTGGTGAGTTGAGGCCATTTACATTAATGGTTGTAACTGTTATATATTGGTTTATTGTTGACATGTTATCTTTCTGCTGTTGTGTCTTTAGCTTTCCATTCTGTTTAATTGTCTGCCTTGCTTGGTGGTTTTCTCCCATGTGTATCTAGAATGACTTTCAGTATTCTTTGTAGGGTTGGTTTGGTGTTCATGAAGTTCTTCAGCTGTTCTTTGTCATCTAAGTATCTTATTTCTCCATCCATTTTGAAGGACAGTTTTTCAGGGTATGTCAGTCTGGGTATGTCAGTCGGGTTTAGGATCTGAAAGACTTCACTCCATGCTCTTCTTGATTTCATTGTTTGTGTTGAGAAGTTTGCCGTGATTCTGATAGGTTTTCCTTTATAGGTGATCTCTCTTTTCTCTCTAACAGTTTCTAGTATTCTATTCTTATGTTGGATTTCTGGGATGGTGATTATTATGTGTCTGGGTGTAGTTTTATTTTGGTTATGGCTGTTCGGCATTCTATATGCTTCACTTATCCAGATGTCTGTTTCTCTTCTCATGTTTGGGAAGTTTTCAGCTATTACTTCTGTAAATATCCTCTTGATATAATTTGGGCTGTCCCCTTCTTTTTCATTTATCCCTATTAATCTTATGTTATTTTTCTTTGCATCATTTTGCACGTGTTGAATTGTTATTTCCTGATTCTTTGTTATTTTTAAAAGATCTTATGTTTCCTGCTCACTGGCTGCAATCTTATCTTTGAGGTCTGAAATTCTATCTTCACTTTCATTGAGGCGGTTTTTACAGCTTTCAATGGAATTTTTGATTTCCTGTATATCTCTTTGAATCTGCTTTGTGCATTCTGTTTGTTTCTTATACTGTTCTTTCAGGGATTCTCTCTGTTTGCATTGTTCCTCTAATTTTTTAGCTGTGTTTTCACTAGATGCATTCACTATTTCTTTCACTATTTTTATCAATTCTTCTTTTACCTGGGCAAGTATTTCTTATTTGAATTTCTCCATAGCTTTCCCTATTTGCATATTTATTTCATTTGATATCATTTCAGACATTTCAGGTGTATGGCTTCTTTTTTCTTCTGTGTACATGGCTTCTAAGCTTTCTTGGGGAGGGCTAGGGCTTTGAGCCTGCCTTTTGGTCTTTCCTTTTGTCATTTTTCTATATTTCTTTACTTTGAGCGGTGTTCCAAAGCTTTCTCTGCATGTCTGGTGAATTACCTCTTACACCCTCAGTTCCTGGAGGGGCAGTGGCTCCCCCACAGGCTGTTGGCTTCCTCACAGGGTCCTAACTCCCCTATGTGGCCTCCTGGCTCCCTAAGTTTTAAGGCTAATGCTGGGTGTGGTCACCCTGGAGCCTGTGGAATCTCAGGCAGGCCAGGCCACCGTGCTTTGTCCCAGGCAGGTCTACAGGAGGTTCCCTGTGAGTGAAGGGTGGGCCTACAGGTCCCAAAGAGTCAGTCCAGAATGTTGGTTTCTGAAAAGTTCCCGGTCCCAAACAGACCTGGCCAAGATTCCAATCTCTACAATATTCCCAATCCAAACAGTCCAGGCTACTCTGTGGGTCCGAGAGGTACAGGTCCCAAAGAGACAAGCCGCGATACTGCTTTCTGGGGGACTTCCTGGGGGTGAAGGGTGGGGCTACGGGCCCAAACAGACCCGGCCCAGATGCCAGTCTCTGGGCAGTTCCCTGCAGATGAAGGGCGGGCCTACCAGTCCCAAGCAGTCGCGCTGAGATGCAGGTCTGTGCAGACTTTCAATCCAAACAGCCCGGGCCACTCTGCGGGTCTGAGAGGTTTGGGTCCCAAAGAGACAGGCCTTGATGCTGGTTTGTGGGAGACTTCCTGGGGGTGAAGGGCGGGGCTATGCGCCCAAACAGACCTGGCCCAGATGCCGGTCTCCAGGCAGTTCCCTGCGGATGAAGGGCGGGCCTACCAGTCCCAAACAGTTGCACCAAGATGCAGGTCTGCGCAGACTTTCAATCCAAACAGCCCGGGCCACCCTGCGGGTCCGAGAGGTTCGGGTCCCAAAGAGACAGGCCGTGATGCTGGTCTCTTGGAGGCTTCCTTGGACCCTTCACGGCTCAATAACCGCCATTTCCCTTGCTACTGGAACTACTCCCTCAGGAACAGAAGGACGGAATCCCCTTTCTTTCGTTCATATCCTTCCTGTTCCCTCCTCCCCTCCCTTATCCTGCAGTTCTCCTAGCCCATTTTTCATTCCTGTTGGTATCATTTGTCTTAGCTCATGTTGTGGCATATAATGTGTACATTAGTTGATGTCATTTGGTCCCTGTATGTGGTACAACTTTATTCTTCTTTTCCCCTTTTCCTCCTTTTCATCCCTCATCCTTGTTCTCTTGGATCACTTCCTTATTGCAAGAGACACACCCCTTAGTACCTTTCTATCCATCCTTTGTCATTTTCTTTATTTTCACCTTGCCTCACTCAAATGAAAGATACCATAAGGTATTGGAACTTGTGTGTGTGATTTGTCTTCACTCAGCATTATATTTTCCAGGTCCATCTATTTTCCTAAAATGTCTCAAATTTGTCCTTCTTTATAGGAGAGTAGTATTCCATTATATACAGATACCACATTGTTTATTCAGTCTTCTATTGTTGGGTATACAGGCTGCTTCCAGATTTAGCTATTATAAATTGTTCTGATATAAACATTGGCATGCATGTATCACTGTAATGTAATGAATTAAGATCTTTGAGGAAAACACCTAGCAGGACAATACCTGGATCACATGGAATTTCTAATTTCAGTTCTTTGAGAAATCTCCATACTGATTTCCATAATAGTTATACTAATTTATGTTCCCAGAAGCAATGAAGAAGGGTTCCTTTTTCACCACAGTCTCATCAGTTTTTGTTATTTAAACTACTTATAATTTTCTTTTCTTTTTTTTTTATCGGTACCAGGGATCAAACTCACTACTGCGCGCTTGCAAGGCAGGTGCTTATGCCACTTAGATAATCCCCAGCCCCTTGACTTATAATTTTCAAAGGCATCTGTGTTTTCTCCTTGTTCATACTCTTTTCATCACCCAGCATTTTATTTATCACCTGTTCTATTTACTCTATCTGTAAAACTAATCTTTGCTAAAACACTATTATCACATTTGTTATAAAGTTATAAACTTGCTTTTTTTCTCATGGAAAAGCAAGAGAAAGGCTAATAATTAAATAAGTCTATATTGGGTTTCTATATTAGTAATAAAGAACAAAAATGCATAACTTGTGTTTTTAAGAAATTAATTATAGAATGTTTCTATGAAATTCTATCTTCTCACACATATGTCTGTTCTGAACATGTTTACTGCAGGAGCAGATAACTACACATATGTGGCATGGGGATGAGTAGAATGATTTTGTGAGGTTGCTAATTTTCTTTGTTCTGTAGAGTCCATGGGATGGCCTCCTGCCCATAGGAGAATTTACTTTGAAGGATAATGAGGAGAAAAAGTAAAGTACATCATTTCTAACATGAAAAACAAGATTAGAGTAAAAATAAAACCATTATAAACCAGGCTATGATCTTGAGAGATGATTTTCCAAATCTTTTTATTTTTCCCTCCTAATGTAGCAGAGAAATTACCCTCCCATCCACAACAGCAAAGCCAAGTGTCTCAAAGATATAAAATGTAGAGGTAAAAGTAAAACTCATCTCTTTCCAAATCTTGTGGCTGGTAAGGGAATGGGCCAGAGGGAAAGAGAGGAAGGAGTCACTGGTCAGACGTGTACCTCTGCTCCCTCCCTGCCTGAGGAGGAAGATCCAGGGTCCCACGGCAAAGGCAGCAAGTGGAAGAGGCTTGAGCCTTGAACTGCTTTCTGGGGCTCTGAGAGAAACCCTTCCCAACGTTTCCTGCACCAAGCACACTTCATCGTCTTCATGACTGAGCGTCATTAAGGACTCAGAGGCCTGAGGATCAGCTTTCCTGAGTCACCCTCATTTTCCAGAGGGGTTTCTCTGTGTGCCCTGTGGCTCCTGAGGCATCAAGGGATCTTAATGGCAGAGACTAGCAGGGAACCTGAGAGATTTATACCTAGCAGGTGTCAAACTGAGGCCCGGTTGACCAGGGTGTAGTAGTCTGTGACCAGTTTCAGGAAGAGAGAAAGAGAGAGGGAGAGGGAGACGGAGAGGGACAGGGGGAAGGAGAGGGAGAGAGAGAGACTGCAACAATAAATGTGGCAAGATGAATACGACATCATTTAGTGGGAAGGACATTATGTTTCAGATCACTGCGCCTACCTCTTCCATCCCCCGCCCCCCAGTCCCAGTTGCCTTCTTTCAGAATAGAAAGAGAAATGGGAGAGTCAGAGGACATCTAAGAGACTGAACTCTTCCTTACCAGAGAGACTGAATATTGCCCAAGGGATTATTGGATTATCACATCATTGAAGGCTTAAACTGGGCTACACATTCATTTATAATTTTTCTTTTTAACCAGAAGATAGGGTCTCACAAAGAAAACTATAAACAAGAGATAAATGAATAACATCCTCTTTATATTGAAGTTGTGTGAGTTAAATTTTTTGACCTCCATTAAGTCTGGGCTATCCCCCAAAGACCTCTACTGTCATTTGAAAGGGGAAGAGAAATTTTCATGGTGATTTGTCACCCGAAGGTTAGTGATGCATGTAGTTAATCTCAACTTTCTATTCATGTAGGAGTTTATTTGCACATTGTGTACTACATTAATTTTTCAACACAGTTTTTATGTAGTTTTATTAAAGTATACTTTCTTTTGACATTTTAAAAGCCCTGTTGGTATTACAGAAACCAGTGCATGCATTCATTGGTTTGATTCATGTCTGCTACTTGGCTTACCGTTTGTGTTTATCTTCAGGGACAGCAGGGCAGAAAGTCCTGTTTATCCTTTGTGGTTCATTCAATATTAATCTAGGGTTTTACATACTCCCAGGGTGTATTATTCTTTTATGCTGCAGGATTGAGGAACCTGATAAATTCATTAATTGTAGTGAAAATAATTTTTACTATTTTACATCTGATAGCAAACTTTATTTTCCTTTATGATATTGAATTCTGTTGCTCATTATTTTCAGGGAGACTCAATTTGTTGAGATTTACAATATTTATGAAATTTTGTTTTACCATCAATGTTACAAGACACTAATTATGTAGGGCTCTTTCTTTCTTTCTTTCTTTCTTTCTTTCTTTCTTTCTTTCTTTCTTTCTCTCTCTCTCTCTCTCTCTCTCTCTCTCTCTCTCTCTCTCTTTCTTTCTTTCTTTCTTTCTTTCTTTCTTTCTTTCGTCTTTCACAAATGGATTATGTTGTGGAGTTTTAAAACTTTCTAATCTTTTTTGCAGTTCAGAAGCATGTGAAACACTTGTTGAACCTCTAACTGGGTAAGTGCTGTGGACTGAGGAAGTTCCGAGGAGAAGCATTTTGGGAGAACCAGCTGTTAGAGCGTCCCAAGTTCTTCTAACTCTTCCGCTGCTTCCCGAGCAGAGCTGTAGTGAAGATACAGGAGGCTCACAGGGAGCAGAAGCACTGGGACTGAGCTGGATCAAAACTTGGGGGAATTGTGTGCTCCTTGGTAAATTATATTGCTTCTCAGAGCCTGAATTTTACTTATCTGTAAATTGAGGAAAACAGTGAAACATGACTTGCTAATCTCATAGAGTTTTGTGAAGGTGAATGAAGTTATGTGTGAAAATGACTTTCACACAATACCAGGGTGAGCTTTTTGTCGTCAAGACATTTTGTTTTGCTTTTACAGCTGGATTGGAGAGAATAGTGTTGGTAAGGGACCTGGTCCAGGCAGCGTGGAGCTTACTGCTTTAGACTCCTACCCTCCTAGCCTGGTATCTAACAGTGCTTTCCTTTACTGCTCTCTCACTACATACTGTGTGCCCAGGACACCAATGAGCTTCTTTCTCTTTGCTTCTCCGTGTTCTGTTGTGCTCTGGTGTTTAGTTCACACGGAATGGATTAGGTGGGACCTGGGCAAACTCTAAGAGCTGTGAAGGGTTTTTTGCTGCTGCTGGTCTTCTGGAGATGTCCTGGCTGTCGTAAGGGGGAGGTCCTAGCCAAGGTCAGTACCTTCACACTCATTTGAGTAGTGATTAGAAGCACAGATCCATTTTTTTTGTACAACTTCTGATTATTTGTCATTCTTTGAATGAGCCTGTACTTCAATGATTTCTCCATCCCTCACCTGTCAGTATCTTTGTTTCCATTCACTCTCTATCAGTTACAGTACTTCCTCCAACTTCCCAGCCCGAGAGAACATCGCAAAGATTTAAAGGTAAATCTCACTCTTTTTACTTTTTTCCAAAAATTTGGCTGAAGTCTCAGTTCTTTCCAATTTCCTTCTGAAAGTCAAAGCCAAGTACACTCATTTATATGTCTCTCCTGAGGCAGTCACACAAAAATAGCCCAGCTGCTTGAGAGAGGATGAGGTTTGGGGGGCTTTGAAGGTCATATGGGGGAATGTATTTAGGAAATATAGTAATATGGAAATGATGACCCTGACGTGCTTATATTTAGAATTATTTGATGTGGCAGAATCTGGAGGCTCTGGAATAAATTTGTATTAGTCTTCTGTCCTCTTCTATGTAAGAGAGTTTTATTATGTGCCCTAGAGGTAGAATGAAGTTAGTTTCATCAATTTTTAAGATTTTAATTTAAACCGAAACTGAAAAAATTTGTGCCCAGTGTGAAACTATGAAGTCAGTGTAACGTTGATGTTTATTTTTGGGTTAAGTAGTCTAGAAAATTTTTAAAATTTTATTTTAAAAGGGGTAAAATTAAACACAACGAAACAGAACAGAATGGGACATAAGAAAGCATAAATTTCAAAGCTAGACAACCAGAGATCTTTACTATCTGTCATATTGTCTCTTGTTTTCTTCCAAATGGTTGTCCATATCTTTGCATACAGGGAGCTCATACTAAATAACATAGCCAATCTTTTCACAAGATGTATAGTTCACTGGCTTCCACTTGCTAAGGGGGGCGGGACTTGACACAGGGGACAGGACAACAAGAGATGTTCGATTCTCAGCCCGCACACCGGCAGGTGACAGCCACTCCCCAGAGTGGGGGAGTTCCTTGTTCCAACCGCATGGTGCAGGTCCCCATGCTCCAGGGTCTCTCTCCTTCACTGCTGAAAGTCTGCCACACTCACAGCTGCCCCCCAGAGAGGGGAGGAGGTCCTTGTTCTCCTGGCACCCCGCGTCAACCACACGGTGCAGGTCCCGACACACCAGGGTCTCTCTCCTTTGGGCCGCTGAAAGTCTGCCACACTCACCTGCTATTTCTTTCTGATGAACTGACCATTACATTTCCAAATTTTTGAAATGGCCAACAGACCATAGAAAGAATCCTCTTTAGGCTTCTGTTTGAAACCAGCAGCTACAGCAATCTGCTGGCCTTGCTTCAGGGCCATAGTCTAGAAAATTTTGCTCCTCATTTGTGTAACAGAGCACAAGTATCCAGGCCGCTCTTGGCTGCTGGTCCAGGTATGGGCACGAGACTTCCTATTTGCTGATTTCCGTGGAACTGCTGCCCTTGTAGGCTCAGCCTGGACTATGATCTTGATAGAGTTCCAGCCTGAAAAGGAATTTGTTTTAAAACATCTGAATAACAAAAGAAATTCAAATCCTCTAACACTTCATATTGTTATCCTATTTGCAAAACTAGTTCACCATCTTGAGTTTGATTTCAGTTCTGCTCCTGCATGTTTTATCAGCTTTGTTCTCATTATCAAGTTCACGCCCAGAATAGTGTGTGGCTGAGAATAAAAGACAGAAATGAAATAGATAACTAAAGTAAATTTCTCCACCATACTTAGCAATTAGGGCAGAAAATGTGTGAATAAAAATAGGATACTGAATGTTTAATGCTTGAAATTTGGCCTTTTGCTGCTCAGTGATTCTTACCCATGTTAGTGCAGGTAAGTGTAATGCAGATTATTTTATTGCATAACTATAAAAAGACTTCCAGTATACTTAAACATACATTTTCTTTTCTGTAAGATAAGTATAAACGTAAATTGATTTGTGTAGACTTGAGGATACACAGTTTTTTAAAATGAGTGTTTTTCACCATCACCATTTCCCTCACCTGGTCTGCACCTGTCCCTGCTACAGCTGTCAATTCCTGCTTGTGCCTGAAATTTATTAATGGACTGTCTCCAATAGGTCAGGTCAGTCTTAGTTTTTACTTTTTTTTCAGTACTGAGGATTGAACTCACTACCTCGCACTTGCCAGGCAGGTACTTAGGCCATTGAGCTAAATCCCCAGCCCTCAATCTTAGTTTTAATGCTTTGAAAACAGCTCTCAATCTATCTTTTGCTGGAAACTATATTTTAGAACTCCTAATGTTGCCTATATTTTCAAAGTCTGGCTTTCCAATGATGATTCCAACTGTTTTAATCTGTGTGGCTACATTCTGAAGCATGAGGGCAAAGCTTGGCCTGTCATCAGAATTGCTTGTAAAATTCATGACACTTGTCCTATTCCAAATCTGAGAAATATTTTAGGGACATTATAAAATAGGAAGAAAATACTCATTGGGCATGGTGATGCATGCCCATAATTCCAGCACTGGGCAGGCTGAGGCAGGAGGATCACTGTCAGTTTGAGGTCAGCCAGGGCTACAAAATGAGTTTCAGGTCAGCCTGAACTGCATAGTGAAATGCTGTCTCAAAAAGGCACAGACACAGACACACACACACACACACACACACACAGGGAGAAAAAGAAAAAAGGAAACTAATTGAGAAGGGGAAATAGGGAAAGGAAGGAAGGGAAAAGAAAAAAATGAGAAAAGAATGGAAAAATGGAAACAAAGCTTTAGTAAATAAGGAGGGGAAGAGAGATTGAAGGGAGAGCAAGGCAATGGGAAAAAAGAGGCACTGAGCTAAATCATGGGTGGGCACAAGGTCTCTATGATGAAAAGGGTCATTATGTATATTTGAAATATAACTGACTGTATAATATTCTAAAAAATTATTTGATTCTTTATGCTGACATTTTGTCAGATAGATTCTTACTAAAAAAGGAGTCCATCTTACGGAGATTTGAGATAATAAGAGTTGTCCTTTAGGGTGAGGCTGACTTGTGCACAGGAAGGAAAATGAGTGATTTGGATGTGAGACTGGACAACAGGCTCTCTGGGGGCCTCCAGAAAAGCACTTACTCTTTTTCAGCACTTTTTCAATTAGATCATGGGATTAGGTGTGTGTATATGTGTTTGTATGTCTCTTAGAACATCTTAATGTGTAAGATATTTCAGACATAAAAGCAAATATTTACTGTGCCACTAAGATTAAACAGCAGCAATAATAATTTAAAAACAGAGTAAATGGCTGGGCATTAATCACCCATTTCAGCAACCAGAACTTTATCAGCTCCTCTGAAGCTCCATGAGTTCTCTCTGAATTCCTAACTGTTGCTCCACCTAGCACCGGCCACTTGCATGGGTTTTGCTCTAAACACACTCATTTTCTCTTTTGTTTTACCACAAATGTTATGTACTTAAATACGTTGTTTACCGTTTATATTTGAACTTTATGCACACTGAATAATATGTTTTTCTAGGATTTTTAAAGAAATTATGTATTATGCACATATAAATATACATGCTTATATGTATTATATATGTATAAATGTAATATTAAAATATATATCTATGATATGTATACTATATAATGTATATATTAAACTCTATATTATGTTTTTTCTTCAGATTTAATCTTCTTGATACCTATAGGTATAATTAATTTTTTCTTAAAAATAATTTCAATTCAAAGTATAAATATATACTACATGCATATTATATGCTATGTATTATATATGTATATAATAATACATTATATGATTTTTCTTCAGAGTCACTCCTTTTGATGTCATAGGTATAATTAATGTATTTTTTGGCTGTATATTCTTATATCATTGGCTGAATATACTTCATTAATATGTTATTTCTCAACTACTGTTAGTTTACATATGCTCGTTTATTAGTTAGTTTTCTCGCTGCTGAGATACAACACTGACACCCACAATTTGAAGGAGGAAATGTTTAACTTGACACACAGTTTCAGGGGATTCAATCAATGCTCAGCCGGCTCCAAGACAGAAATGCCTCAGTGGAAGGAAGGGCGTAGTGAAGTAAGATGCTTAGTCCGGAGAGGAAGTGGCCGGATACCATTTGTAATCCTCCAGGTCCTGCCTCCATGATCCACTCAGGCTCAGGCAGAAGTGTGCTGTACTAATCTCCTTGGTAGCTCCCACGGCAACCAAGTTGAAACAGGTAAGCTTAACTACCATAACTTGTGAGAAAAATTTTATGGGAATTTAAAACCTCAATATCCTTACTGATATTTGTTTGCCAAATTAATTAGATATAGACAAAACTGAATTAAAATTTTCACTATTGCGGTGAGTTTATTCCTTTCTATTATTTTTCTCTTGATTTTTGCTTTGCAGGTCTAAATTAATTTATTAAGGTCATACAGAGTAGATTGTTATATATTTTCTATGAACTGAAGATCTTCATATTTTTGACTCTGAGCCAATTTTATAGTAATATAATTAAACCTGCTTTAATTTTGATTTTTGCTGTTCTTTTAATTTCACAATTTCTATTTTTGTGTTAGGTATATCATTTGTGATTATTTAAAAGTTGTGTTTAAAATTCATCTGTGCTAGACTGTGTTTAAAAAAATCACCTGAATAATTTTATACTTTAAAAACAAAAATCATTTAATCCATTTTTTTTTTTTTTTGGCACTGGGGATTGAACTCACGATCTCGCGCTTGCCAGGCCGACGCTTATGCCACTGAGCTAAATCCCCAGCCCATTTAATCCACTTTTATGCAGTGTACCCACTAACATATTTGGGTGCATGTCAACAATTGTATTTTATACTTTATGTGTCATGTGTCTTATGTTTCTGTTACTTCATTTCTTACTTTTTAAAAATAGATTGAATTTTTTGTTTCATTTTTCTCTTCTGCTTACCTGTGTACAAGTTTGAAATTATGCATTGTATTTTTTTATGTTTTTATGATGTTAGAAATTCTAACATTAATATTTAATTGACAGGATCTAAAATTGATCAATGATATTTGCTTCCTTCATAATAATGCCTGGACTTTGAGACCACTTTTTCCTTGTTAATGTCATTCCAATTTAAATGTATTTTATTCATGATTTCAATTAATTACATCTTTTAAAAGATCACAAAGTATTTTTATGTTTCTATGTTGATATTTGTTTGAATTTATCTAACAGACTAACAATTCTTTTATTCACTACTCTTTCTTGCTTTTCAGATGTTCATTCTGACATTATTTATTTTCCCTGAAGAACATTTTATTTAGAAAATCTATGTTAAAATTTTGTGTTTCATGCTTTATTAGTCATTTTTTAAAACATATCTTCATTTTTTCCTTATGATTAAAAGATATTCTTGTTGCCTGGACAATTCTGGGTAAGCTATTTTCTATTTTCCTCTATTGTTTTCCAGTTTACACTTTTGATGATGAAAACTTAACTGTTCATTCTTTGCAGCATGTCTTTTTTTAAAATATCTTTTCTTTGTCTTTGATGTTTGGTATTATAAAATTTAAGTGTAAGTATTTTGTTTATCCTATTTGTGACTGTTGAGGCTTCCAATCCCCTAGAATTTATTTCTTTAATGATTTCTGAAAAATTCACAGCTATTTCTTGTTTTTAAGCCTCTTTGGTGTTCTCCCTATTCTTTTCATCTTGAAATATGATTAGATACAGTTTGGGTCTCCTTTATATTCTGCCTTAATCCCTTGGTCGTATTTTCTATCTCTTTCTATCTCTTTATTCTGAGCAATCTTCCCTATCCTATCCCTTTGAGAAGTAAACTACGTTGTGTATATTTAAGGTTGTTATGGCTTGTATCTAGAAGTTCCCCCACGGATTCATGAGCTCACAGGTGGAGTGTTTTGGAGGTGACTGGATTTAGGGTGTGTGAATGTGGAGTAAGGGTGTGATACTGGGATCGAGAGTGTGGAATTTGGCAGCCTCACCATAGGTGTGGGTGGCACCAGTAAATAGGCTGCAGTAAGGAAAGGGACAGAAAGAACGCAGCCTTGCTGCTCTCTGCCTTGTGCCTGCAACGCTATGAACTGTTCCTTCCCTGCAAAGCCCTTCTGCTCTACCTCCATACCTTGGAGCCACTTGACTATGGACTGAAATTTTGGCAAACTGTGAGCTGAAACAAACCTTTCTTCCTTTTACTTCTGGGTGTTGGCTAGTTTGTCCCAATAAAAAGTGACCAAGATAAAGGATACCACATGATATGAGGTGATAAAAATAAAAAGTAAAATTGTGACTATTCAGAATTTCTTCAGAAATACTTTCTAGTTCATATAGCTATTTAATTTAGATCTTCTATTTCTGTTATTGTATTCTTATTTTAAGCACTCTGATTATTTTTCAGAATTGTTCTGTCTTTAAACTTTTTATTCATATCTATAAACATAATAAATGTGCTTTTAAAAATATGTGGTGTATAATATTGCTACTAACTACAATCTTAGCAAGTGTGATTCTATAGTTCACTATTCCACTAGGCTCTTGTTCACGGTGGCTTGGTGCGCACACATATGCTTGTGTGTTTGTGTGTGTCTTTGTGTGTGATTGCTTAATTTTGATTGTAGATCTGTATTTCTTTGAATTTCATAATGTGGAGATTTTAACTTGCATTTGAAAATAAATTCTTCTTCAAAAGACAAACTTTTTTTGTTTCTTAACTCTGTGAACAGGGTACAGCAATTTACCATCACTTCTCAGTAATTTTTAGGATGGGATTTTTTGGGCTGTACATTGACAGTGGTTCTACAGTTAAAGATTTTCAGAAGAGAATCACTTATCAGTTTTCTTTTCCTTGCTTTATCATGAGACCTACAATCAAGGCCAACATAGACAAAGCTCTGTGGAGTGGGTTATTTCTGGTTCACTCGCTGACTTGTCAACCTTCAGCAACCTTAACTTTATGTGGGGGTCTCACACCTGCCTTCAATCTATTACTCCTGTCTGTTCTGCTCATGTTACTATTAAAACTGATGCTGCAGGATTTAGCTTAGCAGCATAAGTGCCTTCTTGGCAAGTGTAAGTTCAATCTACAGCAATAAATAAATAAATAAACAAACAAACAAAATAAAAATAAAAATTATCAGATATTCCTAGGGCCAATGCAGTCTTTAAGGCTATGTTATCTCTATGGAGTTGATTTCTCAATTTTATACTCAAATCATTTTTCACAACTGCTAGCTCAACTGCATTTTAAATATTTTAAAAATACACGTTGCTCAGCATTTTTTGGTGTGTTGTATTATTGTCACCCTGTATGTCTAGTATATGTTGTTAGAATGGAATTTCGATAAACATGACTGAAGACCCATGAAATCTCAGAAGATGCCTCTTAACACTATTTTGAATTGCTAAGTATCATAGTAATGACACCAGAAACACACATCTTACATTCTTCTTTGTCCCTGCCTTATTCAGATTTTTGTCATTTGACATGTATAGAGCTTTTTATCTCCTGGATAAAACACAAATACATTTCTACAATTTCCAGATGAATATTTATGTATATGAGTACATATGTGTAGCTGTGGTTGTATTAATATTCCTTAGTACCAAGAATAAATTACATATGGAATCTTTGCAATTGTTTGCAATTCTCTGGTATTATTGGAATATGCTTATTTTTAGTCATGACATATTACTAAATTTTGCCTGAAAGGGTATTTGTCCAACTCCAAATGTTTGTGATTGGTCTTCATCTACTTGAGAGATTGTTTCCATGATAAATTCAAATATTCATTTTTACTTGTATTTTGCTTACATGTCACCATTCTGGTGAAAGCTTTCATAGTACTGTTTTTAAAATTGTAATTATTTCCTCAATTCTTCCTTTGATTTATTTTTTCCTTAGTATATATTCTCATGTAACATACTATATTATTTATGTTGACTTCCACACTGCAATATAAACTCAAGAAGGCTAAGTTTGACTGACCAAAAAATAGGTCTTCCATAGACATATGTTGCATGACTTAAACACGTGAATGTATTTTATTTCTTTGAAGACATGGATCCCAGCACTATAAGGATGCAATGTGATCCCTTGGCTCAAAAATAGGCTTCCCTTATTTTAAAACTGTGTATTAGCAATCTTAAATGTATTTCTGCAGACATGGTTTTTAGATTGAATTTTCCATAATTATATTTTCCATTTTATTTTGCTGTTCCATATGCTCTTTAATTAAAAGTTTCTCCTGTGCATATTACACATACATTCCTCTTTGTGTCTCTAGACATTGTCAAACTATTTGGAGGCTTAGTGATCTGTTATGTTAGTCTCAAAAGAATTAAAAGTGATATGAAATTAGAAGAGAGACTATTGAGACAAGAGTGAGAGGGAAGAGTGGAAGGAAGAGGATGTAATAGGGAGGATATGTAATAAACAAATAGAAAAATGCCATAATAAAATCAATATTGTGTATACTTAGTATTCACTAATAATATGCATGTATTGTAAAAGAAGACTGCATAATCCAATGATGCAAATGTAGCTTCCTTGAAGTGATGAGGAGTTGCTGGTGGGGTTGCTTCATATAGTGAGTCAGTAGACTGTCTTATTATGATATTGCTCGCATAGTGTCATCTCAAAGAGGAAGCTGGAGTAATAGGACACATAAAGGCTAGTAAAATATTGGGCAGCAGAGATCAAGGTTATCTTCATGTGTTATTCAGAGCTTGAGTCATGAACGCCCTGTCAGTGAGGTCTCCAGAGTGGAAACCAGTCACATATAGAGACAGCTGAGTGCATCAAATACTTGAAACCCAGTGAAAAGAACATTGACTTCAGCTTGTCACAGATGTGGACAAAACTTTGCCTTCAGCATTTACTAACTGTCCCACTTTGGGCACAGTTAGGTGTTTTTGATTAGTGCTGTTGATCTTCTCCAGGCTTCCACTTCTCGAGTGGCCCCTGACCTTTTCTGTCCCTCTATGCTAATTTGTAGATTACTCACTGAGGCCCCACTGCCAGTGTGATTCCAGACAGACCTGTCACATGTAGGAGAACAAGGAGTGACTGCAAGGATGCTTTCAGTTTTTCTTCCCCTTCTCTGCTTCTGTACTCATGGTTACTCACCAGCCTCCCTGCAGGAGCAGATTTCTGGAACCACAGAATTCTTCCACTCTTCCAACTCTCATTGGGCTAAAGCAACTTTATTTCTTTTTCTTGTCCATTTAGCCTGAGGAGTGGTAAGAGCTCCACACAGTTCCTAGGCCCAGGAACCCATATTTCTGTAAAATATCCATTTGACTATTTTAAAAATATTTAGTGAAATTCTGTTTCCTTCGAAGATCCTTTTGCAGTAATTCAAGTAGGCTTAATGAATGAATAATTCACTGCTTGTATGATTTGGGTCCTAGATAAAACATCCCAAACAGGTTTGTTAGGCCAGATTTCAATGATGTTAATGAGGAATTTGTCTTTCTCAGTTTGTTGGTCTTTACTAGACTTTATTCTGCATCAGTGGTTTGTGGCATACAGTAGGCAAGATGACCACCAGTAGCTTTAGATACTGATCATCTTAGTTACTCAGAAGAGAAACTTTCCTTCCAAAACCCATATAGAAACTCACAATAAGATGACTTTTTCTCCAACTTGATGACTAAAGGAAGCTAAGAAGCTGTAATGGAAACTGAGTGTCCATTGTTAGTGAAGAAATAGCAGGAGCAAGTGATAGTTTTCCGCTTCAAAATACTGAACATATAATTGCCTATTGTTTTATGATTTAAAAGTGCTTTTATGTGAATTAAAGTATAATCAACTTTGTGAGCCAGATGTAGTTACTGTCACCACCTCACAAAGAACCAATTTCAGATTTAGAAAAATTAGATATCTTATCCATTACTGCATAGTTGGCAATATCAAATTCAGATCACAAGAGAAGTTCTTCTGATTTAGAATTTAGTGTTCTTTCTAGGGTACTATGCAATTACAGTGGCTCCTAGAGGAGGTATTACATTTTCTGAAAATTAAGCATTCCAATGGAATATTTTGAAATTGACCTATAGGTTGTGTAAAATTCAGATAAGGCTTTAATATCAGGAAATGTTTTATAAAGTGCAGGAAGCTATGATATAAAGAATTTTGATTTTGACAATGACTTAGGCAAAATAAGTGGCTATGTTAACAATTAGGTGGGTAAAGAAGATAAAATTCATTGTTAAATTTTGCTGATCTACATTACAGATACCAAATGAAGATCAAACTTCTTAATATTAAGTATCTTTAAAAAATTTTTTTTTGTGAAGAGTAGAATATATTTATTGAGAGAAAGCTTCCATCTGAAGAGAGACAGAAAGGAGTCCCAAGCAGGTTGCTCAGGACTCTGTCTTTTCCAAGGACTTTTATAGAGTAAAACCATGAGTTCAAGGTGGGGGAAGACTGGGAATTCACAAGGCAGATGGGCATAAGGTGGGACATAACTACGGTTAGCCAATAAGATCAATAGTTCAGGTAAAATTGAATATATTAGGGACAAATGGGGAAGCAAGTCATGTAGGAAGCAGGCCTTCTTGGGGTTGTGGCCTTTACCTTAGAAGGATGGGATAGTGGCTCTGGGGTGAGAGGGAACTAATTAGAATATCAATCCCCAGGATGTAGATGCATTTGTTTGATCCTTTGTCTTGAGATCTGACCTGCAGTAAGAGGTGTCTCCTCCAAGGTCATCAGACATGTGGTCCTCTGTGCCAGCTTCTTTGAGGGCCTAGCTCTGTCTGACTGCCTATAATATTTCTAGCTGGCTCAGCTGCCTGTAACATTCCTCCCTCCAAAGAAGTAACCTGAACTGCCATGAGGGGAAAGGGGCGATGACTGATCACGAACTTCTTTGAGCTGAACAGGGTTGCAGTTATGGAATGGCAGTTAGAAGTACTTCTGTAGAGTTTCTGTCTAGAGGCCCTCGATAGACACCAGGCTTTTTTATCTTGGGTATGCACACAGATTTAAGTCTGGAGGAGACAAAGCCAAAGAAACAGTTAAATATGTATGGGCCAAAGAATAAAATCAACACAATAATTATAAGTATAGTTAACACAGATTTTTACCAAGAGGAACTAGTAATAGCTTTCCATAAGGAGAAAGACAAGGTCCAGGGAATCTGAGTCTGACAAGTTATTAATTTGTTGTCTAATGTCTTGAATAGCCACTGAGACATCAGTAGAAGAATCAGCATTCAGTTTTTACAATTGCACAAGTGCCCCCCTGTGCTGCTGTCAGAACATCTAACGCCATCCAATTTTGAAGGACAGCCTGTCTCATTGATTTTTTTTTTCATTTAAGAGAGAGAGACCAGCAGCAGTGTCATTTAAGGCCTGCTGGGTATAGTTAGTCAAGGCCTCAATATGTTGCATGATGTCTTTTAATCCTAGGGAAGGGATAAAGACAGAGGCCAAATGATCATACCAATGGAACATGCTTCTGGACCACTGATGTTGTAGATGAAGTAAATTTGCAGGTTTATCAATATTTTTGACATTTCTGCCTTGTCATCTATTTCTTTATGATATTTTATAGGAAATCCATTGGCTGTTAGGTAATTTCTTTCTTTTCATATGGCTATATGAGCATGTAATACTAGGAAGGCATACTTAGAATCAGTACAAATATTGACCTTTTGCCCCTTGCTGAGTTGTAGGGCTCTGGACAGAGCTATGAGCTATGCTAGCTGAGCACTAGTTTTAGGTGTAAGTAAGGCATTATTAAGAGTATGTTGTAAAGTCACCATGGCATAGCCTGCCTTTTTTTGCTGTACTCTAACCAAAGTGCCACCATCCTGTTCTGTATGTGTCATTTCCATTGTCCTAGATTTCAACCTTTGTTCTCTGTAAAATTCCAGGAATTTGGCAACCTGTCTTTCTGCAAAGCTGTAACTTTTGTTCTCTGTAAATTTCCAGGAACTAGCCAACCACCAAAATTACAAGGCTCTAACCTTTGCCCTCTGTAAAATTCCAGTGAATGACCATGAGCTGCAACAAAAGCCTTCTTCCTCTTAGCCCCCCTCCCACCTTTGCTTTGCAGCTTTTCCCTTTATAAACCCCTCAGAAGTTTAACCTAGTTGCACAGTTCTGCAAATTCCATCATGTCTGTGCCACTGGGTACCAGCCTAAATAAAGCATTTCCCTTTTTTTCTTTTTTGGACATCGTCTCATTTTTGGGGTACAGCATTTTTTCCCCTTTTTCATGAAGGAGCTGCCACCACAGAACAGCATTAAATCTAGGTCAGTAAGTGGGTGTCTAAGAATTCTTTTCTGGCTGCATATGTATGAAGAATTACCTGTTCACAGTCATGTTTATCAATCTCAATTTCTTCCTCCCATTTTGGCAAGAAGGTGGGATTTAAGGAAGAACATGTCTTTATTTGAATGCCTGGTCCTTCTAGAAGTAGGGCCTGGTATTTAAGAAGTTGGTTATCAGAGAGCATAGACTTCCCTTAGAAGAAAGGAGTCTTGCTACATTATGAAGTGTATATACGATGGGATCTTTGCCTAAAATCAGCTTGGTTGCCTATGGCAATAAGAGAGCTACAGCTGCCAGGGATCTGAGGCAAGCAGGCCATCCCTTAGCTACAATATCTAATTCATGACTCAGATACCCTATAGGCTATTGAGCAGGGGTTCAATCTTGCATAAGCACTTCCAAAGCCATGCCTCGCCTCTAGTCTACATATAAGTTGAAATGGTACCCTGTGGGTAGACTCAGGGTGGGGGCACTCAGAAGTACTTGTTTAAGCTTCTGGAAAGTTGCTTGTGAATCAGGTATTCAGCATAAAATATGGGTATCTGCCTTTTGGGTCTCTTTTTATAAGTTGATAGAGGGGTCGTGCAATTTCTCCATATCTAGGTATCCAAAATTGGCAAAAGTCTGTAACTCCTAGGAATTCCCTTAACTGTTTTAGAGTGTTGGGCTGTGGGAAGTAGAGAATGGGTTTAATTCTTTTCTTTCCTAGCCTTTGGATCCCTTTGGATATAATGAGACCTAATATTTTACCTCAAGACAGCAAAGTTGTGCCTTAGATTTAGAGACCTTGTAACCTCTGTCTGCTAGAAAGTTTAGCAGAGCACATGTGCTTTGGCTAGAGCTCTTCTAAGGGGGCACATAACAGTATGTCATCTATATATTGCAAGATTGTGACCTGGGAAAACTCAAAACATGCCAAGTCATGGGAAAGCACTTGTCCAAAAAGATGTGGGCTATCTCTGAACCCTTGGAAGAGCACAGTCCATGTCAATTGAGATGCTTGGTCCTGTGGATTTATTGTCTTATCTATTTTACCTTTTGTTGTCCATACTTTAAAATTTATTTCTGTCTCCATGAGGAGAAGACAGTGTACCTGACCTGGGTGCATATATATCATAGTATTTAAGCATGATAAACATATCTCTTACTAAAAGAGGAACTGGACTTTCAGGCATAATCAAAAATGAATGGGTAGAAAGAAAACCATCTTTCAGCCTGAAGGTTGTGAGAAGTAGTGAATTACCTCCTCACCAGTGACTCCTTTCACTGAAGTGTGATGACTAGAAGGAAGGCCAGGATTGACAAGAAGAACCGAGAGGCTTGCGCCAGTGTCTTAGTTACTTTTTATTCATCGCTGAGACAAAATACGTGATGCCCAAAGTTGGGAAAGGAAAGGTTTATTTCTTACAGTTTTTGGAGATTTCAGTCCATACTCAGTTGGCTCCAAGGCAGGTGGCATGGCAGGGCCACAGTTCATGGTGGCTGCAAACAGTAAGCCCGAAACTGGCAAGAGGGAGAGACACACCTTCTTCCTGCCATTACATCACATCCTGGCTCCGCCTACTATCAGGGTGTAGCACTGACAGCACCAATCCAAGCACTAGACAATGAACCAATCACAAATGCACAATGCAAATACATGAGGCCTGGGGGCCACTGACATAAACCATGACATTCCACCCCGGGCTCCCAAAGACTCATGTACGTCCTTTATACAAAAGACATTTAGTCCACCTCCAAGAGTTGCCAAAGTCCTAACATTTTCAGCGTTGCTGAGAAGTCCAAGTCCCAAGTGTCCTCCAATATCTATGGCAAATTCTTAACTGTAACCCCCCATACAAGTGAAACAAATTTAAACATTTCTGAAATGCAAAGGCACAAAATAAACATTACCATTCCAAAAGTTACAAACGGGGGAATATAAAGCATTGGAAACAGAGCAAGTCCAACATCCAGCAGGGTGAACATTAAGTTTTGAGTTCCATGCTCAGCATTTGAAGCAATCCAGTTGCAAGCTCCAAAAGGCTTGGGTGATTCCACCCCCACTGCACTTCCAGGGATTTCAGCTCCTGCAGCTTCTCTCTTAAACCCTCTCTGCTCAGTTTTTCAGCTTTCCTTGGATGATCCATGTTCTTGGCTTTTCCAAACTTCAGGGGTCTCCACTGCACCTTTGGCTTCACACTTACATCTTTACATATTGCCCTCTCAGGGGCACACTGCTTGGCCTCCCAGGCCCTTTGCAATCGAGGTGGAAGCCGTCTTACCCTCAGAATTTGTGCATTTTCCTTGCACCTAAAATCAGCACCATGTGGATGCCGCCAAGGCCTGCTGCCAGCTGGAGCAGTAGCCAGGCTTTTCTCTCTCTTGGCTATAGGGGTCCAGTGCCTGGATTGCTGGGCTCTGTGTACCTGATTGTGCAGAAAAGCTTTTCTATGTTGCCGCCATTCTGGAACCTCATGTGGCCTCCCGTGCCATTCTGGAGCATGGTGCTCTGAAGCTTTCTCATCTGAGAAAATTCTTTCACTTTTGCAGTTTTGGGGTTGCAAAGGGTGGAGACCCACTGCTCCCTGGGATGCCCTCTGGCCATCTTTCTTATCTTTCTATTTCTTCTCAGCAATCAAAGTCCCAACACTATCTTTACAATCCACAGCTTTAGTGGAGTTTTCCTTCTGGCCAAACTCAGTGTTTTAAATTATCCTGCTGAGCTCTTTGCTCTTGATTTGCAACATAGATCTGGCTAAAAGCCCCCAACAATAGCCATGCCACAGCTTCAACATTTGACTGCCTTGAAATTTCCTTTGCCAGATTAATCAGTCCATTACCCTTAATCTCAGTCTCAGGCAAAGTCTCTGGGCATGAGCAAAATGCAGACAAACTTTCTGCCAAGCCATAACACACACCAAAGGGAGTCCAACAACCAATACAGTCCTCCTTTCCAGCAGAAACCTTACAAGCCTGGTCTTTACCATCAGGCTTTCTATCAGCCTTCTGGTTTCCTGAGCTCTGACCAGAATCTCCTCTAGAGAACAACCTAAGTTGCTCCAGCTCTGTGTATCCAGGTGACATGTCCGAACCTTTCCAAACTCTACCCACAAGCCATTTCCAAAGCCTCTTGAAAAACATGGTCAGGTATAGTCACAGCAATGACCCCACTCCTCTGTACCAAATTCTATCTTGTTACTTTTTATTCATCACTGAGACAAAATACCTGATGCCCAAAGTTCAGAAAGTAAAGGTTTATTTCTTACAGTTTTTGGAGGTTTCAGTCCATACTCAGTTGGCTCCAAGGCAGGGTGGCATGGCAGGGCCACAGTTCATGGTAGCTGCAAACAGCAAGCCTGAAACTGGCAAGAGGGAGAGACACACCTTCTTCCTGCCATTACATCATATACTGGCCCCACCCCCTAGCAGAGTGTAGCACTGACAGCACCAATCCAAGCACTAGACAATGAACCAATCACAAATGCACAATGCAAATACATGAGGCCTGGGGGCCACTGACATAAACCATGACAGCCAATATCCAGCAGTCTGTTTTTCTTTCCTCCATAGTCATGATTACCTGGGGCTCCTCTGTGGAGATGTCAGTCCAGCCAGAGGGAGAGGGCAGCAAGTGTCCTGGGGCCCTTTAGTCCTGCTGGACCAACTGATAGGGTGGGCCTGAACCGTGGGGCCTTGGCCTCACAGGGCAGTCCAACCTCCAGTGGTCACCTTTGCAGTTGGGGCATGGCTCAGGGGACTTTTGAGTGTAGTCCCTCTTAAGGTGACCTGGCTTGTGGCAGCAATAGCAGGTAATTGTCATTGAGCTCTTCTTGGAGCCCCGCGAATCAGACTTAGGGTCTGTTTCTCTAAAAGCTGCAGCAAAAGCAGCTGCTTTTTCTTGGTCTCTGTTTTCTCTCTTTGACCTCTTTTTCATCACGGTTATAAGATACTGAGGAGGCAACTTTTACTAAAGTATCAAGTGAACTATCTGGGGCAAAGACTATCTTTTGTAGCTTTTTTCTAATGTCTGAATTTGACTGTGTAATAAACATCTTTTTAAGCAAAATCTGTCCCTTTATCGAATCAAGATCTATAGACATATGTTTTATTATTGCCTCTAAGAAGTCAGAGGAGTTTTTATCTTTTTCCTGAGAAACAGCTGACAATTTAAAATAACTAGAAGGCTTGGGTTTTTTTTCTGCTTTTTAGACCTTCAAGAGTACACACTGGAAAATGTCTCCTGTTCCAATCTCCTGTATTGTTGGCAGGCCACTTGGGGTCTTGGGTAGGAACTGCTTGCACCCCAGTGGGAACTGGGGGTTCCCCTGGCTGTCTATCTTCTGGCCTTCTAAAAGTAACAATATAATATTCATCTCCAAAGGCAATAGCAGCCTGTAATGCTGCCTGTCTCTCACTAGAAATCAATGTCTGATTTAAGAGTAACATTGTATCTTTCCAAACTAGTTTATATACCTGAGTAAATCCTCTAAGACATCATTGTAGTTATCAGGGTAATCTGAAAATTTTCCTAGTTCAGGCTTAATTTGTTTTAAGTCACTGACAGAAAGAGACCTATGAATGCGAGTGGTCTCATAAGGATTATAATTATATCTGGAGCATAGATAAGAGTTATCTTTTAATACAAAAAAATTTTAACATACTGCAGTTCTAACCATTTTTGTCTTTCTTACAATATGATTTTAGTTGTAAAAGAACATCATAATTAATACTTCCCTCGGTGAAAGAATTTTAGCCAGCAAACCCTCAGACAAAGGACTTATATCAAGAACATATAAAGAATTGAAAAGCATCAAGCTGCCCAAATTCAAAGACCCTCTCCAAAAATGGGCATCAACCAATATGGAAATCAGTATGGAGAATTCTCAGAAGACTAGGACTGGAAGCTCCATTCAACCCAGCTATTCCCCTCCGGGGTATTTCCCAGAAAAACTGAAAAGGTCACATCACAGTGATATATGTGTACCCATGTTATGTTCATAGCTGTACAATTTGTAATAGCTATATCTTCGAAACAATCAAGATTCCCATCAACAGCAGAGTGGATGAAAAAGATGTGGTATTTTTATACAACAGGTTATTACTCGGCTATGAAGAAGGATGACCTTGAGGCCTTCATAGGGATATGGAGACAACTTGAGACTATCCTTATCAGCGAAATAAATAAGAATCATATTTATAAATATCACATTGTGTCTCTAGTGTAAAAAGTATTAGGAACTGTAGGAGTAATAAAACCCAAAATGTGTAATTGCTACTGTAAAAAAGAGAGGCAAAGAGAGTGCTCTAAAGTATATAATTGAATACATGTTTAAGTGTGTAACAACTGTTTTTGTTAGATCATGCAGCAGAACTATTAACAGTCTCATTGTTTGAATGTGTACTTTGTATGTTTTAACTTTGTAACTTGAACAACTATTTCCAAGATGACAGTATGTAATTTATCAAGTAATGATTTCTTAGTATTTTTTGTTCTTTTCTTTTTTCTCCTTGGAATTTTGTATTGTTGCTACCCTTTTTTCTATTTTGTTTTGTTTTTAAATAAAATTAAAAAAATACTTCCCTTGGTATTCCACTTTGGCCCTAGAGGGTATGTAGGCCATGCCCTTCTGCAGAGAAATACCAACTGACTCTTTTTTAACATGAAAGGGTCAAACATCTTCCAGTGCTTGAGAATGCATTCCAAAGGAGGGAGAGGCTTTGGCATTGTGTTACCCATTTCTCTGTCCAGTGATCTCCGTGGAAGACCTCCAAATGATATAGGAGAATGAAATTCCCAACCTTGTGTGTCTGCAAGTTCGTGTTCTCTAAAATCAAAGAATGAATTTTAGGAACAACAGAGGTGAAGAGTAGAATATATTTATTGAGAGAAAGCTTCTGCCTGAAGAGAGACAGAAGGGGGTCCCTAGAGTGTTGCCCCAGTATTAAGTATCTTATAAAAGTCTCTCTTTACAACTATTATTATTACTATTGAGTCTGTGAGCTTCATGCTATTAATTTGGTTTAAAAATAAGTCATAAAATCAGTTTTATGTGATTTGGCAAAGATATGACTGTGTTAGTTTAGAAAAGTGACAAGATAAATATTCTCCAAGCTTGAGCTCCTCACAATATATATTATTATGCCCTTTTCTGGAACCAGGGTGTCATCAGACCCTAATTTGTGAGTCAGTTTTAGGGGTTCTTTAATTTCTGAGTTAGTGGTTAGAATTAACCATAGACTATGTGGTGTTAATCTATTTTTCTGGAAGGGGGCAATTAATACTGTTAATGAAATATATTTATATAATGTTTTTTGATCCAAACTTATTTTTATATCAAACAATATATTCTGACCATAAGATCATTAGAGAAAAATGCTTTATTGCTTCAGCAACTTTTCACCATGTGATAACCAATCCTCATTTCAAGACTTTGTGCTTTATTTAATTTTGATATGCCTTGGGGTGACTTGGACACCATGAGGGACTCAGCATTTGCTCTGGGGTTTCTTCAATTGCTGCCTGTAAATCTCAGTGTGAAATTGCCTTTGGTTACCATGGAAACCTTGTTGGTGTGGATACATGTTTTGAACACATCCAGGTCACTTGGAAACCAAAAAATGTGCTTAAGCATACAATAATAAATAAAACAAAGGCAAAGTGGATGTTCAAGCATTGTTACTTATTTATTGTTAGGTTTATGGGATATACAAGAAAAATATCAATTGACAGTCACCCTTAAGATGTCTGCTGATGTCCAGGCTTTGGTTTGCAAGCCTAGCAGGAGAAAGGGGAGTTTTGATCTCTGAGATGACTAATGCATAGGTTAGTTGGCTGAAGTAAGATAAGTTCCAGTTATCTATGACAAATTGAGCTTTTAAATGTTTTGTGATGTCCTGTGTTTAAGAAACCAAAAGCAGTGGTGTTACTCACAGACTGAGAGAAGACTCACTGAGGCTTTGGAGTCCACAGGAGGCACAGCCTGTTTCTGTTCCTGGAATTTGATGACAGGGCATTCCACAGTGAAGGCCTTACAAAGGGCACTTGGGTTTGATTAAATGTAGGGTATGTGGATCTAGAACTACAGGAAGAAAGGCACACTTAGAATACACCTATGCTGTTAGAGCTTTCCTAAAATTTTATTTATTTATATATTTTATTTTAAAGACAAAAATGAATAAAAATATACAGAATTTCAAAACAAATAATAGGAAATTAACACTAGTTAATCTATTGCATATTGTTATTTTCAAAGTAGTTGTTCAGTTTACAAGATTTAGGCATGAAAAATGATCAAACATTCAAACAATGAAAACATAAACTGTTCTTTTTCATGAACTAATGGATTAGTAGTATAGTTATTTATCTTGTATATATAGACATACACACATATGTATGTCTATATATATGAGTATAATAATTTCCCTTCTTTCTTTTCTCCTTTCCCATGTCCCAGTTGTTCTTGCCTTTTGAGCATTTTGTTTTCCTTTCATTTTCACAGTATCTGTTGTACATTATGGATTTCATTTACTCTTTCAGTTTTACACATGTGAGTCTGATTTATTTTACTTATGAGTTTTGTTTTATCCATTTACCTATAAAAAACCTTGTTTACCCTTCTTTATAGCTGAGTAATACTCCATTGTATAAAAATACCACATTTTTTTTAATCTATTACTTGTTTGATGGGCATTTGGGTTGCTTCCAAGATTTAGCTATTACAAATTGTGTTGCAATACCACATATATTCCTGTAGTATGATGTTTTCAATTCTTCCAGGAAAAACTTAGAGGAGAATAGCTAGATTTAATAGGAACTCTAATCCTAGGTTATTGAGGAATTTCCACACTGATGTTCACAGTGTTTGTATCACTCTACACTTTACCAACAGTGGAGAAATGTTCCTTTTTCCCACAGCCCCACCAAAATTTGTTATTGATCAGTTTCTATGACAACCATTCTTTTGGAGTGAGATCCAATCTCAATGTTGTCTTAAATTTACATTCCTCAAATGGCCAGTGATATTGAACATTTCTTCATGTATTTATTTGTCATTTGTACTTTTGTGTCTGAAAAGTGCATGTTCATCTCACATGACCATTCTTGGACTGGGTCTTTGAATTGGGGTGGGGGGCTGATATCTTTTAATTCTATAGACATTGTAGATATGAACCCTTTGTCTCAAGGACAGTTGCCTAAAATATTTTCCTATTCTGTGGGTTTTCTTTTCAGTCTGTTGGTGATTTCTTTTGATGTTCAAAAACTTTTTAATAAGATGAAATTCTAGGTGTTGATTCTTCTAAGTACTTCTTGTGTGGTTTGTATTTTATGCATGAATTCCTTGCCTAGTCCTATGTCTCCATGATTTCTATGTACCTAGTCTTCCAGTAGATTTAGGGTTTCTGTTTCAATATTTAGATCTTTGATCCACTTTGACTTTAGTTTAGTGCATGATGATAGAAACGCATCTAGTTTTAGTTTTCAGCATGTAGAATGCCAATTTTTCCAGAACCATTTATGAAAGAGGTTAACTTAACTTGCAGTGAACATGTTTGGCCCCTTTGCCAAAGGTAAGGTGGCTGAGTGTCTTTGTAATTTTGTCTGCATCTTCTAATCTGTTCCACTGATCCTCAGGTCTGTTTTTTTGCCAGCACCATGCTGATTTTATGGCAGTAGCTTTGTGGTATAATTTCTAGGATTATTATGCCTCCTGTTATCTTTGTTGCCCAAGAATACCTTTGCTATTATAAGTCTTTTCCATTTCCAATGAATTTTAGAAATGTGTTCACTAGATCTTTGAGGTATCCTAATGGTAATTTGATTAAAATTGCATTAAGTCTGTGTATCAGTTTTGATAGTGTGAACATTTTCACAATGTTGGTTTTTCCTATCATGAGCAAGGGATATCTTTCCATTTTGTGATACCCTCTTTAATCACCTTTTTGAGAATACTACAGTTTTCAACATATAGATATTTTACATTATTTGTTAGATTGATTCCTATTTCACTTTTTTCAATTTTATTATAAAAGGTTTTATATCCATAATTTTTCTCTCAGTGAGTTTGTTGTCTGTAAGAATGCTACTGATTTTTGAGTGTTGACTTTGTATCCAGTGATTATACTGAATTTTATTATTAATGTGAGTAGTCTTTTGGTGGACTTTTGGGCTTCTGTGTAGAGTATCATGTCATCTTCAAATAATAATTTAATTTCTTCTTTTCCTATCATTATTCCTTTTATTACAGTCTCTTGTCTAATTGCTTTGGCTAATATTTCTGGCACTGTACTGAATAGGGGTGGTAATAGTGGACATTCTGGTCTTGTTCTTGATTTTAGAGTAAAAGCTTTCAGTTTTTCACCATTTAATATGATGCTGGCTGTTGGTTTGTCATAGATGTCTTTTATCAGATTGACTAAAGACCATCTACTTCGATTTTCTGTAGGGTTCTTATCATGAATGAGTGTTGAACCTTATCAAAAGCTTTTTATACATCTATTGAAATGATCATGTGATTCTTATTTTTGGCTCTATTGATATTGTGTACATTTATTGATCTGTGTATATTGAGCCATCCCTGAATTTCTGGGATGAATCCCACTTGGTTGTGATGTACAATCTTCTTGATTTGCTGCAGTCTTTTTGCTAGCATCTTACTGAGAATTTTTGCATGTATGTTCTTTTGGGAGATTGGCCTGTACTTTTCTTTTTTGATTAGGTCGTTCTCTAGTTTTGGTATTAGGGTAATACTTGTTTTCAGGAATGAGTTAGGGAGAATTGCTTCCCTTTCAATTTAACTGATGAGTTTGAGGAGTGTTGGCATTGTTTTCTTTGAATTTGTCATAGAATTCTGCAATGAATCCATCAGGACCTGGGCTTTTCTTTGTTGGTAAGGTTCTAATTACATTTTCAATTTCATTAATTGAAATTGGGTTATTCAGCAGTTTTACATCTTCTTGATCCAGCTTTGGTAATTCATATGTTATTAGGATTCTGTTCCTTTCTTCTGTGTTATCAAATCCATGAGAGTAAAGTTTTTTGAAGTAGGTACTGATGATCTTCTGCATTTCCACAGGGTCTATAGTGATTTCACCCTTTTCACTCCTTACTGTGTGAATTAGACTTTTTTTTACTTTCTTTCTAAAATAAGGTTGGCTAGAGGCTTATCAATTTTATTTATTCTTTCAAAGAACCAACTCTTTCATTAGTTAATTCTTTGTATTGTTGTTTTAGTCTCCATTGCATTAATTTCTGCTCTGATCTTTAGAATGTCCTCCCTTTTTTGGCTTTGAGCTTGACTTGCTCTTCTTCTAGATGTTTGAGGTGTAGCGCCAGTTTGTTTATTTGTGTTCATTCTGTTTTCCTGATGTGGGGATTGATCACAATCAGTTTCCCTCTGAGGACTTCTTTCATTGCATACCACAGATTCTGGTAAGTTGTATTTGTATTTTCATTTGTTTGCAGATATTGTTTAGTTTCTTCTTTAATATCCTCTGTGACCCATTGATTGTTCAGGAGTGTATTATTTAATTTCCATGTATTTATGGAGTCTTTGCAGTTTCTTTTGTCATTAAAGTTTCATGGCACTATGATCAGATAATATGCATGGGATAATTCCAGTCCTTTTGTGTTTACTTAAGCATGTTCTATGGGCGAGTATATGGTCTGTTTTAGAGAATGTCCCATGTGCAACTGAGAAAAATGTATATTCTGATATTGTTGGGTGGGATACTCTGTACATATCTACTAAGTCAATTTGTTCACAACTTTGATTGAGTTCTGTTCTTTGCTGATATTATATCTAGTTGATCTGTCTCTTTGTGTTGATAGGATGTTACAGTCTCTGGTTATAATTGTGTTATTTCTTATTTGATTTTTCATTTCTATTAAAATTTGTTTCATATAGCTGGCTGCTCTCATATTTGGTGCATATATATTTAAGATTGTTATCTGTTCCTCTTGAAGTTTTCCCCTAAGTAATATGTAGTGACTTTCTTTATCTCTTTTGATAATTCTTGGTTTGAAATTCACATTGTGTGCAAGCAAAATAACTATCCCTGCTTTTTTCTGGTTCATGTTGCATGAAGTATTGTTTTCTATCATTTGACTTGCAGTGTATGAATTTCCTTTTGGGTTAGATGAGTTTTTTCTGTACAGCATATGGTTAGAAGTTATTTCTTGATCCATTCTGCCAGTCTGCTTCTTTTAATTGGTGAATTGAGCCCATTTACATTAATGGATATAACTGATATATATTGGCTTATTTTTGTCATGTTATCTTCCTGCTGTTGGTTCTTTACCTTTCCTTTCTGTTTAATTGTTTTCTTTGCTTAGAAGTCTGTTCGTGTTCTTAAGTTGTGTTATTTGTGTGTCTACCTACAATATCTTTCAGTATTCTTTGCAGGGTTGCTTTGGTGGTCATGAAGTTCTTCAGCTCTTCTTTGTCATAGAAGTATCTTATTTCTCCATAAATCTTGAAGGAAAGTTTTGCAGGGTACAGCAATCTTGGTTGTAAGTCACTATCCATTAGGATTTGAAATATTTCATTCCATGCTCTTCTTGACTTCATTATTTGTATTGAGAAGTCTACTGTGATTCTAATTGGCTCTCCTTTATAAGTGACCTGTTTCTTCTAACAGCTTTTAATATTATGTACTTATGTTGAATTTCTAGGATGTTGATTATTATACATCTGGGTGTAGGTTTATTTTGGCTATGGCTGATTGGTGTTTGATGTGCTTCACGTATCTTTATGTCAGTTTCCTTTCCCATATTTTGGAAATTTTTGGCTATTACTTCTGTAAATAGTAATAGTCTTTTATATCATTTGTGTTGTCATCATCTTTTTCATTGACACCCACAACTCTTATATTGTGTTTCTTTGCATCATCTTGCAACTGTTGAATTGCTATTTCCTGATTCCTTGTTATTTTAAAAAAGATGTTTCCTTTCCTGTTCACTAGCTGCAACTTTGTTTTTTGAGGTATGAAAGTCTATCTTCACTTTCACTGAGGTGGTTTTGCCAGATTTCAGTAGGGTTTTTGATTTCCTGGATATCTCTTTGAATCTGTTTCACGCATTCTCTTTTGTTCTTATATAGTTCATTAATGGTTTACATCTTTTTGCGATGCTCTTCAATTTTTAAAAACTATATCTTCTTTAGATGTGTTCAGCATTTCTTTTACTATGTTCATCATTTCTTCTTTTACCTGGAATATTATTTCTGATCTGATTTCCTTTACAGCTTCATGGAGTTGTTTCTTTACTTGCTGTACTTCAGTTGCTATTTTTTCAGATGTTTCAGTTGCATGGCTTACATTTTATTCTATGTCTATGTCTCCTAGGCTAGTTTGTGATGGGCTAGAGGTTTGAGATTGCATTTTGCTCTTTTGTTTGCCATTTTCCTGTATTTCCCTGGAGGAGCTACATGCAAAGTCTCAGTTGCTTCTTGGGTTGAGGATATCTGTCAGTACTTCAGGGAGTTTCCCCAGTTGAATGGAAGTCATTATTTAGGCCTTATCGGTTTTCTAGTGACACTCAAATGCTCCCCAAATGTGGGAAGTATGCTGGGAGGGCCTTCAGCTGACCCCACATGGTGCTGTATAGCTCCCTGGCTGCTTGAGGTTGCTGGGTGGGATTCTACCAGATTCTGAGTGGCACACCCAGGCTGAATAGCTAGATGGAGTACACTATGCAGGCCTTCAGCTCATGCCATGTGGTGCATCAAAGCTGGTTGGGGTCACTGCCTGGGGCCTTATCAGGTTCCCAGGGAGGTGCTGAGTTTGGATGGCTAGATGGAATTCATTGTGCAGGCCTTCAGCTCACACCACTGAGTGCTGGGAATTCCCTGGCCACAGGTTCACCTGGAGGAACCCAACCAGCCCACGAGGGACTTACCCAAAGATCAGTGGCTGATTGATGTGCTGAGTTTGCACAGCTGGATGCAGTTTGCTGTTGAGGCATTTAGTTCACACCACAAGTGCAGGTGATTCTCCCCTCCTCTACTTTTTAAATCGATGTCTTCTCTAGCTATGCAGAGCAGTTCCTTCATTAATGTTGTCCTTTGCTTCTTTGCCTTAGAGATTATTTCTGATCTGATTTCCTCTATAGCCTCATGGATTTGTTTCTTTACATCACCTGCCTCTCTTTTCAGAAATTTCAGTTGTGTTATTTCCAGTGTCCTTTATTTCTATGCCTCCTGTACTTTTTCCAGATGATCTGTCATTTCAGATTGTATTTTGCTTTTTCTTTTTGTCATTTTCACTTCTTGGTTAAAAATTTGGTGTTTTCAATCTCATTAGTCTCAACTTCGCACTGTGTGTTTCTTAGGGTCCTACTGTATGACTGACATTCACCTAGTTACTGAGTGCTATAATGTATGGCAGGGGCCAATCACCCAAATTCCTCCTGTGGTGAACCCTATATCCTTCATAGGATGACTAGCCTAGAAGTATTGATGTGAACCACTACTTAGTGGCCTCAGACTCGTTCAGCATACCATACCTTCTTGTCCATGATGTGTGCTCCATCAGGACCCTACTGTGTCTTTTTGGGTCTCAGGCTGAACTGTGTTCCTCCAGGTGGCAGCATGTTTTATTGGTGATTTTGCAAGCCCACTGGGGTTCTCTGTATGGAAGAAGGGCTGACCTGGCAGAAGTCTGCCAACATCCTTTGGGTACAGTGAAGGGTTTCCAAGGCTCCTGAAAACCCATTGATGTCCTCTGCTTTGTGTGTGTGGGGGTTCATTGCATTCTCACCAGCCTGCCAACTTCTGAGTGGGTGGAGAGGTTGCTGAGGCTCCTGCCAGCCAACCAATGTACTGCAGGTGGTAGAAGGGGTCACTGATGCTCCCATTGCTGCTGAGGTTGTCTGGACGTGAGGGAGGGGAAGCCTAGGCTCCCCTCAGCTACTGAGGTCATCCATTGAGAGGTATATAAAATCCTTCTGGAATGTTTTTATAAAAGTCCAGAATAATTTACATATGGTAAACTGCAGACAATATAAACATACATCAATAACTTTTGATAAATGCATCTGCTCATAATGCATGACTTCAAATAACATATAGAATATTTAAATACTTTTGATAAATTCACTTGTGCTGTTTCTAGTTGATATAAACTTCCTCTCAGAGACAGGAAGCATTTTTAATTTTATCACTGTTGATTAATCTGGTTGTTCTAGAAATTCTAAATTAAATAATATAATGTTTATTGTTTGGATATGGCTTCTTTATCCCAGCATAGTTGTGAGATTTATCTGTGCTGTTCTGTGTATGGCCATATTGCTCTGTTTTGTTGCTAACCAGTTTTCACTATATAAATATACTAAAATGGAATTATTTGTTCTTCTAATGAAGGACCTTTAGGTTATGCATAGTTTGGGGCTAATATTAGAAAAAATGTTATTTGGGGAAGGAAATTACCCAGATGAAATGGAGAGATGATAGCAAATTTACAGTATAAATATACAACATCTATATGTTTAATTTTAGAAAGCACTGCCAGTCTTGCAAAATGATATCATTTTACTCTCAATAGCAATTTCTGAGAATTCTGGATGCTCCACATTCTCAACAATGTCAGGATGTACCACTGTTTCAATATAATCATAATAATATCTATGTTTTTATTTACATTTTTGATGTTAATATTCAATGATGCTAGGTACTTTTTGTTTGTTGAACATATTTACTGTTTTTGTGTCTTGCTTTGTAGTTCTCTGTTTAAGATTTCTCTTAATTCTTTTTATTAGATTGTTGGTCCTTTGTTAAAGAATTGGAATTCTTTTTCTGCAGACAGAATCTTTGTTAGTATGTTCTGTGAATGTATTCTTCCACTCTATGCTTTGTATATTTACTCTCTTGACAGTGTTTTCTGAAGAGGTGAAAGAGTTTTGAGAAAGCCCAACTCATCAAACTTACATTTTACTTTTGTTGATCTTCATGTTCTACTTAAGACGTTTTTACCTATCTCAAGCTTGCAGAAATATTTTCATGTTTCTTCTAGAAAGGCACCTTCCCAAAAACCTTTTCATTTCTCTATTCAACATTGTGTTCTTTAGTTACATTTGTAATTGCACATTTGAAATATAGCTATGGGGACTGGGAAATCATGTTTTAAATCTCATTTAATGGCTGGACATGGTGGTCCATGTCTATATTCCAAGCTACTGAGGAGGCTGTGGAAGGAAGATCACAAATTTGAGACCAGTCTGGGCAAGTAGATCACACACACACACACACACACACACACACACACATGCACACACACATTTTTAAGGAGGCCTTTCAGAAATTTGTGCTTTTTTTCCTTTTTAAAAAACTTAAAAAAATTTTTATTTGTATATGTTTGCAGTAATGCAGTTTAAAATCATCTTGGGAGTGGAAACATGCACATACGGTACTACAGTTTGTTTCTTTTAAAAATCTCCTTCCCATTCCCTCTATTATCTCTTCCTTCTCTTCTAGCTCAGTTGTAGAGTGTGTGTCTAGCATGTGTGAGATCCTGGATTTAACATTTAATACCACACAAATTAATTAATTAGAAAAGAAAATTGCAAAACAGTGGTAATGCTGTTATTAGTTTTAGAAGTATATTGTGTGAAGAAATTTAAAAATTTTTATTTGACATTAATCAATTTAAATTTACTATTATATGACCACATGTTTATTAGCTATTATATTGAAGAACATTATTCTAGATTTTTTTATAGGCTAATTTTTACATTTGTATATACAACTCATCTAAACTTGTATTATTAATTCAGTTGTTTGTGGTACTCAAAATAGAGTAGTCATTATTTTTTAATTTGTTTATCCAGGTCTTTCTAGTACCAGTGCTTTGTGTAGGCAAAGCAATTGTCCATGTATGCATTAGCGTATGGGATATATTATGTTATTCCATTAATTTATTTGTCTTTATATTCAAAGATAGCATTGACTTCTTTACTGTAGTTTTATATTTATTTCTAAGAATCTGGTGATTCAAGCCTATCCATTATTTTTTTCTTCAAAATTATTTTCTTTTGAATTTTCACATGAGCTTTATAATTGATTTGGCAGTTTCTAAAAAAAACTTGAAATTTTAATTGGAAAAGTCTGTAATCTTAGATATTTTTGAAAAAAGTCTAAGAAGCTCTTAGTATAGACTGCTCAGTTCATTACTTTGTCATCAATGAGATATAGTCTCCTGTATGAATTTGAGAGATTTATGAAATAACAAATATTAATTAAGAATTATTTTTCAGGAATGTTTTCACTTAATTCCCACCACATTCATGTCACTGTTACAGTTGATAACACTGCAACTTACATAAAATTCTCAAAGGCATAGTCAAAACTAACATTTTATTTGATTTTTCCACATACAATTTTAATGACATTTATTTGCCCTCTTATAAAGAGATTACTTATATATTTTAAACTTTATTTTCTTGGAAGGGTAATTAAATAACATGTAGCCATTTTAATGTGCTATATGTGTTGATCGTATAAAATGTAATTTTGGGTTTATGTATGTATTGAATTTACTTGAATGAAGTAATTTACATTTTCTTTCTTATCTTTATTTTTATGCAAAACCTTTTGGAAGATTTACCAAGACTGTTGTGTCCATATCTAGTCTGTTTTGGTGCTACTGTATAGGATTCTATCATGTGTAAATATCAGATTCTAGTTATCCATTTTCCTGATTCTAGACATCTATATGATTTCTAATACCAACTACCAAATTTGACCATATCTACTTGGATTGTAATATCCTCATTGTTGATTGACTGTTTTCTGTTGGTCCTATGTATTCTTTCCAACACAGGGACTCTGGGTTGGAGCTCTTGATTCTTAGCCATGAAATAGACACAAAATAATGTTGGAAGGAATGAAAAACAGAAGCAGTTTTCTTTCATAACTTGTTTTATCACTTCTGTTCCTGGTTCTGCTCCATCCCTGACTGTTTTCATTTCTCTGAAAGAAGTTCTTCCTAACCTACTGACATCTTTGATGATACCAATTAATGGCAACCCATGTTGGTGTTTCTAAACAGTTTTAAGTTAGTTTCTCACATTCTTGCTTCTTCTTGCTTCTTCCTTTGTGCTCCCATGTTCTCCAGAGTTATTTTGGGGTACTAATTCTTCAATTGCTCAAGTCCTCTCACTATTATCTCAGGAATTGGGTAGTTGCTTTATTCCTGTGATGTTCAATACTCATGTATGTTATATAAATGTAAGTGTTCCCTAAATAAAACAATTTACCTATTTAATGGAGTTATTCAGTTTGTAGTAATTATTGTCTCTTCTGTCTGAGAATGAAAACTCAAGTAGTGAAACTGACAATAAAAGATAATTGATAATCATTTATAGTGTCTCTCATATATAGTTGATAAACTTGCCAATCATTTCTTTAGAATATAATGATCAATAAGTGTTATTCCCTTCTATAAAAACATGGAAGTCTTAAAGCTTGTGTTCTTGATGAGCTTATTCCTTTGCTTTCCAAAAGAATACATTCCTTGAAAATTGCTTTTTCATCATGTATCAAATATGTCTTCACTATGATTTTAATCATCATTACTACATTTGCTTGTTACTATGAAAGAAATTCCAGGAGTATACCCAATGACATTTTCATTGGCTGTGTTCTTACCTTTGTTATAGTTCATTTTATGTATTAACTGAAAAGTTGTAGTTATAACTTTCTTGGGTATTGGTTTTATCCATTACTAGGGCCCAATCTATCTATAGTAATCTATCCAATATTATGGCCAATCTTCAATTGACAAAACACCACCATTATTTAGTTTAGCCTTAAACTAGCCTGGTAGCTGCTTGGAATAAAACTGTGCTTTATTAGCTAGGCCAAAGATGCAGAAAAAGAAAATGGCCTTTATATTTTTGTAATTTCCTTTTCTTCTAAAACACTCTGTTCAAATTCATCAAGGTGTACCTACTTCCTGCCTATTCTCTGCTGTTACCTTCATTTTTGTATTTCATTCCAGAGACTTGTCATTTTATCTTAACTTGTTCTACAATGTTATCCATATTTGTAATAGAGGACCTCTTTTAAACTCTTCCTTGTCTGTTTGCTAATGCTGTAAAAGTCCAACATTTTCATTAAAGTAAAAACATGAGGTCAAATCAGAAGCAAGAGGCTTTAACCTAAGATTTTAAATACAGATTATCATATGATAGAGGCTTTATTCGTTGTAACCAGAGACCTTTGAAAGGTAAAGACAAAGAACATAGACATTGTTGATGTTTCTTCAAAATAAACAGTAAGGGTTAGACTTTGTTGGCAAATAATATAATTGCAGATAGTAGAAGATAGACAGAAGGAAGATATGTGGTCATTTTCAGATGGGGAACAGTCACATTTCATTATGATCTCTTATGCTTACTCAGTAGGAGAAATTTTCTTGAATTTCTGGGTTCCTAAACATATCTTAATGCAAGGTTAAGCTAGGATTAATGAGTTTTAGAGTATTAGGGTCTTATATAAATGTGCACATAGTGTGGATTAGAATATGACAACCTTCCAGACTTTCAAAGACATCCTGAGCTGAACACTTGCTGGAACCAAATGAGGTAAGTGTTTAGCTGTGGCTGTAGGAATGTAGTTCATATGCATGGGTTTGACCTTGCATTAGCTAGACAATGATTGAGAGATTCAGATGAAGACTCCTGGAATGGCAATATCAAAGGAGTCAAGTCCATCCCTGAAATCCAGCAGTTAGAAGGCTGAAATCAGATCAGAGGACTTTCAGAATGCTATGGCAATACTGATGTAGAATGAAAGTGGAGCAGTATAGAAAAAGGATATAGAACTCTGCTAAACTTCAGATATTTTTGGGTGATAGATTTGTAATAATGAGAAAATGGGGTTTAAAAATTTGAAAGATTGGAGAATTTTGAGGTTAAATGAGTTAAACCAAGAAGAGCTTTTAGAATAATCACTAGCATATTGAAACTATTCTCACTATTATTATATTATTAAGACATATGCAGTTTTATACTATATCCCACACATGCCATATATAAGAATACTTGCATACTCCATTACATGCAGACAATTTTTGTGTCATGGTTTATTAACTTTCTTTCCATATAAAATCATGCATAATTATGTGCTTTTAACACCTTCCTGAGTCAGAAGAAGTTATCAATTTTTCCTCATTCGCACTTACCTGTATAGGACACATATGCACACAAATTAGATTTCCTCAGTATTTGAAAATTTTTCTTTTCAAAAGCCACTGGTAAAATAAAAGGGCAAGCCACAGAATGGTTTTGCAAGTGATATCCAACAAAGATATATATCTAGACAAGCATTCAAAAAATACTATCCATAATAAGGGCAGAAGCATCACAGCTGAAAACACACACACACACACACACACACATATATATATATATATATATATATATATATATATATAGTGGAAACACTTAAAATAGTCAATATCTTTACTCAGGGAAATTCAAATTAAAGCCATTAGTAGATACCATTACACTTCATTAAAATATCTAAAATTAAAGAAGCTGACACACTAAATGTCAAGGAGGGTATGGAACAAATTGAACTCATATACTGCTAGTAGGAACATAAAATCAAACAACTACTTTGGAAAGCATGTTGGTAATTTCTTTAAAAGTTCAACACACTGTCAGACATTCTGCCCTTATACATTTATCCATAAGAACTGTACATGCCCATTCAAACATTTACATATGACTATTCATAACAACTGTTCTTCTTTTGGTCTTAGACAACAAATAGAAGAAGCCCTAATCTACCATTAAAGAATAAACATATTGTGAAACATGCATACATTTTCTATTAAAGAGATTTCAAATATTAAATTTTAAAAACATAGATTTATATGACTGGCTCAAAACAAAGCCACAATGTTAGGACTATTTCTCCTGGTGTGCTCTGCAACTTGGCATACTTTCATGGTGCATTTGAGAAGTTGATTTGCCACCTCATTTTAATCCATTCTCTCATTCCTTGATCCCATAACAAAGTTTATCTTTGCCTGCTGCGAAGTAATAGTATGAGTACATTTATTACATTGAGAGGCTGATAATTTTGTAATGAAAACTTTATCTTTGCTTTCCTTTTTCTAGTTATAAGAATTACAGATAAATGTGTACACAATAAAGAAAAGATACGCATGCCCCATGTGTTCTCCTGGTGGGTGTGTGAGCTTGGGTAATTTAGCTTCCCCTCTGGGGCTGCTAAATTGGGCTCAAGTTTTTCAGAAAATTTGTGTACTTAGCTTTAAACAAAAGATACTACACAAAATAAGAGATTGTTTCCTGGATATAGGATAAAATCTGGAGGTCAGAATAGTAAAAACATTCTGAAGTAAACAAACAGCTGTGCATAAAATCCCAGGTGGAAAATGTCATTAAGAAGCACAGGTACTCTTCCCACCTGACGCTGGGGGCTGTGTCTTGTCCAGTAAGCCCAGGGGAATTGAGAGCTCTGAAGCGTTTCCAGTTCTACAGTTGGGTCCAGGAACTGTCAAATTTTGGTGTTATAATTTCACTTCTTATCTATCGGGACAGCTGTTTGGAGAATCTGATGAAAATTAGCCTCTTTTTAGAAAATGACTTGCTGAGACACATGTATAATTTTAGATGTAATTTCAGGGACATTGCTCTTCTACACACCTTCATAATGAGGGGACTTTGCCAAATAGCAATCAGATGATATCTCATCATACTAATCAGGATAATTGGAGGAAAATTTATTAACAAAGTACATTAGATTCTGCAGCCTGGTGTAATAAATTTTTATAAATTTGGTGGATCAGAACAAAAATATATCCCCAGTTCTAGAGGCTAGAAGTCTGAAATCAGTGTCACTGCACTGAAATGGAGATGTTGCAGGGCCACACTCCTGTTATGGATTAAAAACTGGTGGTCAACTTAACACCAGCTGAATTAAATCAGCGTGGTGCTGAGCGTAGATGTTCTACCTGAGGACAGTTGCCAGCATAGAGACATGGAGAAGATGAGTGAGGCACTGGGGGTTCTCCTACGTGTTGCTGTTTGAGCCTTTGGTTCTCCTGGAGGAGAGACTAGCTTCCCCAGTGTGAGTTCAACCATTGTCATCAGAGGAGCTCGGGACTTTGTTGGTGAGAGTGGCTGTGGTTCACTTTGGGGAGCTCTGGAATATAATATAATATAATATAATATAATATAATATAATATAATAATATATAATCGAGCATCACTTCCTGGCTCTGGAGGGGAAGATGTGTGCTGTTTAATCTCCAGGACAAACTTGTTATGCTGGCTTTCTGGCATGCACTCGGCTGTTCTTATTGTCGGAAGAGCTTGGGGCCTCCATGTGGCTGAGGATGCCTGTGGTGCTTTTCAGGACAGCCTGGGTCCTTGGTTTGAGTGTGACTTCTCGGCTCCAGTGTAGAACCCACAACCTACCGGCACAGCTCCTTCACCCCACTAGCATAGACTTCCTAGCTTCCACTGCTGACCTTTGGGCCTTGTTAGCACAGATTCCTAGAAGAGACTGGCGTGAGTCCTTCTTGTGGGCTCTAGACCTCCAGCTGGACTCGTATGAGGCATTGTCATGGGCTCTAGGTTTTCATCCGGACTCATGCAGGACATTGCTGTGGGATCAAGGCCTTTGGCTGAATATTCTGTGTCTTTAGTGTTGTGGACAAATTTCCTGCACTTTCTTGTGTTAACTCAGGGTGACCATCATGTAATAATATTATAAGTTCTGTGTCCTGATTCTAATTGTTCTCCTCACAACCTCTGACTACAACACTCCCTTTGGAGTCTGTGGGGGACAATCTGTGCCTTGCCCATTCAGCTTCTGGTGGCTGCTGTCATTCCTTGCATTATTTTAAATTCTGTCTTCATGGTCATTTTGACTCCTCCTTTGTGTCTCTGTCTTTTTTTCTGTTTGTTATAGGGATATTATGGCTACATTCCGGGCCCACAGGGACAAATCAAGATAACTGTCTATCTCAAAATCTGTCTTATTTTTTGATGGTATTGGGAATTGAATGTGGGGCCTCCACACTTAAGTGCATTCTAGGGTGTTTAAAAATTTTATTTTATTTTGAGACAGGATCTCTCTAAGTTGTGAAATATCCCAGGCAGGACTCAATGTTCAGTCCTTCTACCACAGAATTCTGGAGTACAAGTATGCACCATCATGTCTGGATCCAAATCTTTAATCACAGGTAAGGATACTGTTTTCCTTACAAGGTAAATTGTACAGAATATAGGATTATCTTTGAGTGGCCATTATTTACCCTACATCACAAAGGGACTATAAAATAAGCAAGTTCTAGTAGGCAATCCCAATGAGGCAGTTATCTAGGAAAAGAAGTTGAGAGGAATGATATTACCATGAGCTCAAAGCAAATCTGGGAAGGAGCCTGAGGAATAAACATTCTGACCACACTCTCTTCCTTCCATCTAATCTGTTTCCCATCTGTAGTATCTAACAGGGAGCCAGTGGAATGCGTAACAGTTAATCTCTCAGGGAAGATAGCAGAGTAAACAACAGTGGAGAGTAGTTCAGGAGAGGAAAACATAAGATTCTCAGCATTCAGTAATTGTCTCTCAGTATCATGCATGGAAAAATCTTAGGCAATTTCTTTTTCTGCAGAAGTTTTAGCTTTATTATCTTTGAACTTGAAGAACTATTCATCTCTCTCTGTGTTGCACCTTGAGATAAATATGAGTGTAGATAGGGCATCCTGCAGAGAAGCACTTTTGTCTACCAGTATCGTGGTAGCTCTAGAACAGTTCTTGGAATATAGTACATTGTTTATAAATATTTGTTAAGTAAATGGAATGGAAACAAGTACCTACTGGTTACCTGTTATGGTACAGATCTGAGATATCCCCCAAATTCTCATGTTCAGAGGTGTCAGAGTGTCAGAGGTGACACTCTTGGAAGGCAATTGGGTCACAAGGTTTGATCTGCTAATGTGATCATAGCTAACGGTGCTGTTAGGAGATGGGCCCCAGTTAGAAGAAACAGATCACTGGAATTTGACCTGGAAGGGTGGTCCTGTGTCCTCTCCTCCTTTCTCTGCTTCCTGGTTGCTTTGGAGTGAGAAGCTTTCCTTTGTCATGTCCTTTTACTGTGCTGTTTCTGTCCTGGGGCCAACTGAATATGAAATAAATCTTCTGGAAATCATGAGCCAAATAAACCCCTCTTCTTTTAAGTTGCAGGTGTTTGGTATTTGTCCACTGACAGGAAAGTGGCAAACATACCTTCATACTATTTCACAGCCCCCATGTGTTATTTATGTCTACTTCTGTCTTCTTTTCTCTACAAATTGAGTCATTCCACAAGACTTTCTTCTCTATGCTTCTAGGATACTGTAATTTGGTAATGGCACAACCCCCTCCTGCCTTCCTTCTGCAGCAAGACTTGTTCTTTCACTTCAAGACTGGTTCTTTAACTGCCCAATTCATACGGACACAGATGCTTGGGAATTTTTGCACACTTAGAATTAATTCCTTTAAAGGCACCCTTTGAAGGAAGCAGAGAGGAGGTGCCCTCATCTGAGGGCTATATAACTGTGCTCCCCTGGGAGTTTCTGCAAGGAAGGAGTCTGGGCATTGAGTTATTTTAACCTATAGGAAGGAAGAAGGCTGCTGAGGGCAATTCTCTTGGTACCAAAGGCCAGAAACAGTGTGAGGAAGCTTCCTGAAGGTATGATGTTGCAAGGAGTTCACTGTGGTAGATCAAAAGGAGTACTTGCCTCTTTCAGTCAGGATGCAGCTCTGAAGGCAATTGTGGGTCTGGGAAGAAGGATGGGTGCCACAGGGTGTCTGTGATGCTCCAAATCCCTACTGATACTGGAGGATTAGAGGTCAGCTATGTTCATAAACCACTCAGGTTTCCCAGAGGCTCTGACTCTTTCAGGCTGGAAGAGGAAGAAACTCTTTCAGTGACCCTATTGTCTTCACATCAATATTATGATCTTCAGAATATCAACTTTGTAACCCACATTTTTCTACTTCTTCAGCCTCTTCTACATAGTTTTTAGTCTCCAGCTGTATTTGAAATGCAGTTGATTGTTTTATGTTACTTCTCATGTGTGTATTGTGTTGCCTACCAGTTACGTCTCAAACAAGGTTCCTAGTGATCTATTTAGGATGATGATGCTATAGTTTGGACTTTGACCCTAAAATATCAGTAGTGAGGGCTTGGTATTCATCTTTGGAAGATGGTGGAAAATTTAAGAAATAGGGTACACTAAGAGGTCTTTAGGTCACTGGGGGCATGACCTTGAGAAATATAGTGATATAGATATAGATATAGATATAGATATAGCCTCTTCATTCTTTCTTTTTGTTCCTTAGACATGAGGTGCATAGTTCTGCTCTACCTCATACTCTGCCATGATATATATTATATATTATATATAATATATAATATATAATATATAATATATAATATGTAATATGTAATATGTAATATGTAATATGTAATATGTAATACGTAATACGTAATACGTAATACGTAATACGTAATACATAATGC